>SKCR01034080.1:0-31320 GCA_019454045.1 Zanthoxylum bungeanum
TTTCTTGCATTCGAGCTTTATAGGTTGCTTGTGAGAATGGAGGAAGAAGAGACTTGTCTTGACAAATTCGGGAAAGTGGGTTCCACCAATCTAGCTGTATATCATGTTTCTGATGATGGGATGGACGGACAAGATGGGAGGGCCAGAATAGTACGATTGGCAGTGGCAAGAAAGACAAAAAGCTTTTTAGTTATGACAAAAATGTTTATTTATTTTTTTCATTGATTATTTGTAGTTGTAACAACATCTCATCACCAATTCCAATGTCGTTCTCCTTTTTATTTTAATTTTATTTTATTGTGTTTGGTATATTGAATATGGTACAATAAATATTTTAATATTGCATTAATTAGTACAATTATGTATTTGATGATAATTTATCCATTTCATATTATATTATTTAATGTTGTTCACACCGTATTAATAATGATGAGGAATATTGAATTATGAGTATTGTACTAAAATGAAAAAAAAATTTCTTCTCTAATCATATTAATTTAAATGTAAAATTAAATATTATATTAAAAATTTAAAATTTAAAAATAGTAATATTATAATATTATAGTCTTAAAATATAAAAATGTTAAAAAGTAACATATTAAAAGAATTTTAATATTGTCCAAGCATTACAAATGTTGTACACATTATATCATCACAAGTATTACAATATATTTTAATATTACATCATGTATTAAATAACATAATACACTTAATACAATATGCTTTTTTCTTAATACAATATGCATTAGCAAAACGCATCCTAAAACCCTGAATTTTCTTTTTATTATTTCTCTTCCTTCTGTCTTCTCACTACTTCTGCACATTTCTTTTGCTCTGTTTTATTTGTCATAAGCATCCGGAAGTTCATATTATCATGAATTAGCTTTAATTTGACTACGAAAGAAATTCATATTAATTGACTATGTTTCCCTTTGGGCGTGTTTGTACATTAGGCACTTGTATTGCATTAACTAATCTAATACCGTGTTTGGCTTCGAATTGATAAAAACGCATAGCATAAATTAATGATTCTTTCACCGCAATAATTAATGATAAGGAGGGTGCGGGTTCCCGACATCGCATTAAATCTTCCACTATAATAAAATATTAGATTTCGATCGATATTACCGATCGAAAATATTTTATCGGTAAATATTGACTTTTTTAAGATTAAGAAAATTTCACAGACCATTACCGACCGTTATAGTACCGACAGAATAATTCGTCGGTATTCCTGTTGGAAAAGGCACTTCAATAGTGTCAAGCTTTTACTAATGTCCTTACCGACCGTAATTTTAGTCGGTAATCAAATTCATTTTGCCGACCGACAAATAGATCGATATTAGGTCAAATTTACCGACCGAAGATATATCAGTCGGTAAAAGTGAAATAATTTTAATAAAAATTATAAAAAAAAATGGATATAACCGACTGAATATATTCGACCAAAATGTAGGTCGGTATTACCGACCGAAATCAAGTTTTTCAGTAATATTAGACGCCTAACAATAATTGGGCGTCAAGATATTACGCCAAAACAAACGTTTTACCGACCGACATTCATATGGGTCGGTAATTACCGACCTATATAAAAGTAATATTTTGAGTTATTATCGACCAGAATTCATTAATTTAATGACCGATTATTTCCCATTTTCAGTCAGTAATATTACTGACAATAAATTTATTTGATCGGAAATCGGTCGGTAAATCATCGACGGAAATATATTCGGTCAGTATTTTGTACCGACGAGATATTTACCGATATAATATTGTGATCGGTAATCGATCAGTAATTTATCATTCCAACCGAAATATATTATAATGTTGGTGTGCTTTTCTTTTATTTTTATTTTTTTTCCACATCATGATTTTTTTTTTTTTTTTTGCTGTTTTCTGCTCCTCTCTTTTCTTCTTCATGCTGCTCATTCGTTCTTCTTCTTCTTTTGCTGCTTTTCTCCTTCACATTATTGTTGCTTCTCCTTCAATTCTAATCCAAATCTGTCGCTAAACTCTTTTTCTTCATGTTGTGAAACCCAAACCCAATCCCTCTTCTTCTTCATTAGTCATGCCGTACAAAATTTTGCCAAATACACTCAGGATTTTGCATCAAAAAGTTTTTGTTGGCTGGGTTCTTGAGTATTGACTAATAATTTTGCTTTAAATTTGAGAATTTTCATTAATTCGGGGGATAGTTTTTTTTTTGAGAAAATTTTGTGTGGTGTGATTATTTGGGTAGTTTTTTAGGAATATTTGTTAATTAAACCCGATAAATTAGATTTTATGCTGCACAAAGATGATATAAAAATCATTAGTTTTATAAAATATTGAAGTATCAAAATTAAAAAATATCATTAACATATTAAAATAAATTTACTATTAATATTATTTATATATTAATAAATTAAATAAAAAAAATTTAATACAATACCAACGTAGACCCGGCCACGGTTCCGGTTCGGGAATCGGAACCGAACCGGTTGGAACCAGAAGGTTCCGGTTCCGGTTCCGGAACCGAACCGGTTGGAACCAGAAGGTCCGGTTCCGGTTCCGGAACCCGAACCCAAAACGGAATGGGACCGGTGGAACCGTCGGTTCCACCGGTTCGGACGTTCAACCGGAACGAACGGTTCCGGAACCGAAACCGGGAATGGGACCGGTGGAACCGTACGGTTCCACCGGTTCGGACGGTTCCAACCGGAACCGAACGGTTCCGGTTGGAACCGTCGGGTTCCTGTTGGAACCGTAGGGTTCCAATAGGAACCCTACGACCCCCAACGGCTACTAGCCTTTGTGGGGCCAAATTCCCCCCCCCAACCTGCCAAAAAAAAAATAAAAAATAAAAAAAATTTATATTTTATTAGATAAAATAAAAATTACTAATGTACCCCTAATAACGGTAATAAAACGGTTATATTTAGGGGCATTTTTGGTATCAAAAAAATTCTATAAATATGATTCATTTTTCATAATTTCATCACACCAAATTCTCAACTCTCTCATTTTCTATAATTCTGTTATTCGCAATTATTCAATTTCTTATTTTTCTTCCTAATTTCTCAAACGAAAAATGGCAAGCTCATCTGAGAACATAATGTCAAATATGCCAACCCAAGAGAGCGGCCCTAGTGTCAGTGCACAATCACGGAGAAGAGAAGTTAAGGCTCGGTCCTCAGATATTTTCAAAATTCATTTTAATTTGGAACGCCTAGAAGATGATTCACAACGAGCAGTTTGCAACTATTGTGGGGTTATCTACAAATTTTCTGGTGGATATGGCAATATGATCAAGCACATGGAAAAACATCATCCGGTTGAATTGGCATTGATACGACGCAAACTCAAATGGCCAGGTACGCATCATCAAGTAGAGGTACGAGTGCTTTAGATTTATTTAAATATTCTGATGCAAAAAATAGAGAAGAATTTGCGAAATTAACTTGTATGGCACATCTTTCTTTAAGCTTTGGTGAAAAACTTCATTTTACTAATTACGTGCATAATGCTTTAAACCCTTCTGCATGTAGAATGACTCGAAACACAACAAAACGTCATATTTTTAAATTATACAAAGATGGTAAAATTATTTTAAATGAAATATTTAAGAGATGAAAGGTCGTATTTCTGTATGTTCTGATATTTGGAGTGATCATTGGCAAACACACTCATACATGGGTGTGACTTGTCATTGGATTGATGCATCATTTACCATGCAAAAACGACTTATTGCATTTAGAGTTTTTGATGACCAACATACTGCACATAATATTTATAGAATGATGAAGGTAATTTTTGATGAATATGGTTTAGGAGAAAAAATTTTAACAATTGGATTTGATAATGCATCTGCAAATACTGCATCCATCAATGATTTAAAAGAAATATGTCAACCAAATTTAGGGGGTCGGTTTTTCATATTCGTTGTACATGTCATGTCCTCAACTTATGTGTGCAAGACGGTCTAAAATTATTATCACCTTTCCTTGATCCAATTAAAACGGCACTTAACTGTATTTGGTCATATTCTCAATTAGGAGAGAATGGACCAAGTTTTGTAAAATAAATGGTATTAAACCGATTAAATTTTCAAGAGATGTTCCAACACGTTGGAATTCTACTTATTTTCTTTTATGTCAAGCATTTCAATACAAAGATGCATTATGTAGTTTTTTTTTCTCAACATGTTCAAAATATCACACTTTATCCTAGTCAATGGGATATTTGTGAAAACATTTTAGATATTTTAAAAGTTTTTAATGATGCTACTTTAGTTTTTAGCGGCGTTTATTATCCTACAGCACATTTATTTCTTCTTGAGAGTTTAAATATTGTTGGCACTCTCGATGAGCATGTTGACAGTAGCGATCCTAATGATATTGTTTTGTTAGAAACCATTACAGTTATGAAGGTAAAATGGTTAAACTATTTTAGAGAAATTTCTTTACTTTATCTTATTGCTGCTGTTTTTGATCCTAGATTTAAATTAGAAGGTTTGAATGGTGCTTTACAAGCTTATTATGGTTATTTAGGAATATTAGATGAAATTGACATTACTAGATTAATGACGAAATTAAGAAATGATTTAATTGAGTTATTTAATGATTATATTGTAAGATATAACTTAGGAACATTAGGTCAATCTAGTAGTAGCGAACCGGTAATTTAAACAAGACTTAGCGCATGGGATCGTTGGTTATTGCAACGAAATAAAAAAGCTAGGGATACGACAACTAATAACCCTGAATTAGATAATTATTTATCTACAAATTTTGAGTTTTCTAATGAAAGTTTATGCAGTAAAAATTTTAAAATCCTTGAATGGTGGAACCGGCATCAAAATATATATCTGGTTTTATCTATTATTGCTAAAGAGATCTTGCAGCACCTATTTCCACCGTTGCGGTTGAGCAAGCCTTCAGCTTGGGAGGTAATATATTGGAAGCTAGGCGATCTTCATTACATCCAAGCACTCTAGAAGCAACAGCTTGTGTGGATGATTGGACTCGAGCTGATCTGAGACAACAAGAAGATGCCCCCGATGATTGTGAAGATTTGTTCGATAATGCTTCTGCAACAAGTGCAAGCGGAACCGGAGCCGAAGGATCAACCGATAATGATGATTGATAATTGTAAAATTATAATTTACAAAGGGGATATGTCTAAAAGACTAAAACTTGTAATGGAACTACGTGAGCTTTGATTCCTCTCACCCTTGGAGGATACGTAGGCAACTTAAAATTTTAAAATTTAAGCTCAAGCTCTTCAATGTAATAATTATTTTTTTTTTTTTTATAAATTTAATCTCATTTTTTATTTTAATTAATTAAAAAAAAAAGGAACCGAACCGAACCGGAACCTACGGTTCGGTTTTCGGTTCGGTTCCACTTAAGTGTGGAACCGGTAACCGGCCGGGGGGTTCGGTTCGGTTCCGAACCGCCGGCCGAGTAAAAATAAATGTAGTACCAAACATTGGTGTGTTTACTTGAGAGTAATAAGGATCTGGAATGAAAATCATTTCTATTAAAATGTTTACTTTCTAAAATTTAGTAAAAATAGGAATGAAAATGAGAATGAAGCACACACATTTGGGAGTGGGGAATGGGAGTCTCATTCCTACCACCCTCAACGGGAATGAGATTCTTATTCTCATTAGTGATGAGAAATTATAATATTGTCTCTAAAGTAATTAATATTATTAATTTATAAATAATAAATAAAATATATTAATAATATTAATTATTAATTAATTAATATTAATTAAAAATAATATTTAGTAATTTAACACATTAATAATTAATTAATAAAGTAATACTTAATAATACTTAATTTATAAATACTAAATAAATAATTAATAAAATAATATTTAACATTTTATAAAAGAATAATTTAATAAAAGAATAATTTAATATTTAGTAATTTAATACATTAATTATTAATTAATACTTAAATAATAAATAAAATTAATCAATAATTAATAATAAATTGATTTTTAATATTTTAATAAAAGAATAATTTAATATTTAGTAATTTAATACATTAAAAATTAATAATAATTAATATAAAATTATAACTTAGGGTATTTTTATAATTTTTTAATAATTCATTCCGATTACTAGACAAAATAAACACATCAAAGATAATATTACTTCATTCCGATTCTGATTTGCTACAATTAAGTAAACAACTTATTCTTATTCTGATTTACCATTCTCATTCTAATCTCATTTCATTCCGATTACCAGTACATAAACGCACCACTGTACAGTGTAGTACCAAACATTGTACAACATTAATATAATACAATATTATTACAATGCACCTTAATACAATACACCATGCATTAAATAATAAAATACAGTGTGTCAAATGCACCCTAAATTTTATTTTTTTTTCCTTTTCTTTCTATATCAGTCTAGTAATTCTATCAGTTATAAACGAGCAGTCCAATTGATTTTGGGTCGATCAAGTACTCGAACATAAGCTTTTTTGGATTATTAATGAGGTTCAAAAACTTCTTATGCCAAAGTTTGATTTTTGGATTGGTCATATTTCAGGGAATTGCCACGAAATGATGGATAGCTTATCTCATTTTACTTTTCTTTTTAATGGTCTTATAGTTTGGGTGGAAGATTTTCCTTCCCAAATATCTTGTTTCCTTTGATAGTGTATTCTTCTCCAATTAATATAATATCTCTATTATTCAAAAACAATTATATCGATTATAGAATAATTTTAAAACAAAATTAATTTTATTGTTATTTGCCATATTGGCATTTGTAGATGCTGAATTTTATCTTCGGCATGCAATCAAAATTTTTTATGATGGAGGCTCCAACGATCCTGCAAAACAAAGGTAAACAGAGCGAATAGTAGTTACCCATTGGTGTGGTGGACACCGCAGGCACTCCGACGCTCAAATCAGTAATGATGATGAGCAAAAAGAGAGAAGAAACAAGACAACTCGAGTGTGAGAGCCTAAGTTTGAATCGTTCAATCTTGAATACCTCAATCCCCTGGACCCTCTAACCTTTTATAGACTATGAAGTAGCCTCTTAGTCAGCTTAGGATTTCATTGGAATAGTTGAATTCCAATTCTTTTAGGAGAGGGTAGTGGAGTCGAGATTGAATTAGGAGTACCTAAATGTCCCAGGATTATGTGTAATCTCATTTGCATTTAGATTGGTCCAAATACTTAGTTTCATTGTTGGAAAAAGATTAGTGCTAACAATGTCTACTAAGATACCGCATAACATGGTTTATGGTTCTTAAAGACCTTTCAAGTCGCATGGGCCTCTTACCCTTGTAGGTGTACGGGCTAGTGGGCCCTACATATGAGTGATGTGCATACTTGTCTTTTAGTGACTAAATTCGTATGGATTGGGTTTTGATGCAGCCCATAATGCCATTTTAAGCCAGATGAAAGTAATGGGTCATATTTTGGTGCAAGTCTGATACGTGGGCATGAGACATATGAATGATATTGGGTCATTGGTCCCAATTGTCCCATACTCTCTAAGTCAGGAAATCTTTGGCTTGGAGATTATTCAACAAGTATGTCGTCTGGGTTTGATTAAAGCATGTGAGCGTACTTTGACGTTGATGTTTCCTGGACTATATAGTGGTCATGTCATGTTCGACTGAATCAAATAAAGATCCGAGATAATCCCCAGTCGATCAGACCTGATGATGGTCCAGGAGAGTCTTCGATTTGTTAGACCAGATGAAGATCCATGAGCCCACTCGACCGTCGAATGTCTTGTAGAATGTACCACTGACTGGACCTGATGATGGTCTAGGATAACCTTCAGTCCGCCAAACTTGCTGAGGATCCGGGGGAGTCTTCAACCTGACCCGAAAAGGATCTCAGGGAATATTCCCATCGATTGGACTAAATAAAGGTCCTAGATAATCTCCAGTCGACCAAATCTGCTGAAGGTCTGAGGAGTATTCTACGTCGTCTAGACTAGATGAAAGTCTAGGTCTTCAACCTGACCTAGCCAAGGTCATAGGAATATTCCCATCGACTAGACTAGATAAAGGTCCAGGATAATCTACAGTCGACCAGACATGCTCAAGATCTAGGGGAGTCTTCTACGTCGTTTGGACCATAAGAAGGTCCAAGTCTTCAATCTCACGTGATAAGGGTCATAGGGAATGTTCCTGTCGACTGGACTAGTTGATTGTCCAGGGTAATCTCCAATCGACCAGACCTGCTGAAGGTCCGGGGGAGTGTTCAGTCGACTAGACCAGATGAAGGCCCATGAACCAACCTGACCTAAAGAAGTTCATGAATAATGTTCCCGTCGACAAGACCATATGAAGGTCTAGGATAATCTCCATTCGACTAGACCTGCTAAGGGTCCGGAGGAGTCTTTATCATGACCCAACAAGGGTTTTGGGGAAAGTTCTCATCGACTAGACCCGATGAAGTTCCAGGATAATCTCTAGTCGACCAGACCTGCTGGGGGAGTCTTCTACATCGTATGGACCTGATGAAGATCCAAGTCTTCAATCTGACCCGATAAGGGTCATGAGGGAATGTTTTCGTCGACTGGACCAGTTGAAGGTCCCAGATAATCTCCAGTCGACCAGACATGAAGAAAGTCCGGGGGAGTCTTCAATAGCCTCTAGACTAAATGAAGGTCTAGGTTTTTAACCTGACCCGACCAGGGTAATTGGGAATGTTTCTATCGACTAAACCAGATGAAGGTCTAGGATAATCTCCAGTCGACCAGACCTGCTAAGGGTCCGGGAGAGTTTTCAACCTGACCTTACAAGGGTATCGGGGAATGCTCCTATCAAATTGACTAGATGAAGGTCTAAGATAATCTCTAGTCGACTAGACCTACTGAAGGTCCGATGGAGTCTTTTATGTCGTCAAGACCAAATGAAAGTCAAGGTCTTCAACCTGACCCGACCAGGGTCATGGGAATGTTTCCGTCGACTGGACCATATGAAGGTCCATGATAATCTCTAGTCGACCAAATACGCTGAAGGTCTGAGGGAGTCTTCAATGCCTTTTGGACCGTACGAGGGTATAGGTCTTCACCCCAATCTACTCCAAAATCGATGTCGATTAGACTTTTGGCGCTATACTAACAGAGGCAATGTTGGCTGAATCTATTCAGTTGACTGGATTTGATCATATTGAGTCAGATTGTCATAGTTTGGAGTTGCTTATTGCTTATAGCCACATACTAAGTTAGTTATGTCTAAAATAATGCTTTAACTTGTCATTTGAAGACCATGTCAGCTGACCTAGAGGGTGGTCCTTGGATATCCGCTAAAACAAGGGTCATGTCATATTCGTTTGGACCAGATACAAGTCATTCTATGTCATTTGAAGTAGTTACTGTTGGACAGTTATGACCCATAGCGTCACTGTTTGTAAAAGACATTGTGTTTTTGTACAAAATTAACTATGTTGTAATGAAATTACCTTTTACCGTTTCGTAATTTATTTACTTTAATATATATAAATGGTAAAAGTCCTTATGATTAATTCCAGATTGAGATAATATGAGACAGAATCAATCCATAAAGGTTTAATCATTAAATATCCATAGTTGTAGTATTATCGAGATTGGACATCGATAATGCGGAATAGACTAGTATTGCACTTGTGCGCGTTGTGAGGGCATAACGGCATAGTTCTCATATATTTAAGTATAAGATACTTATGCAAGTGCGATATGAGGTTGTGTTTTACCGATGGTACGGAAAACAGCTTCGCTCTAGATAGACCCCGCGGAATCCCATTGGTAGTATGTATATGTGTCTATGGAAGTCCGCTTCAGGGTAGGTGTATTTGGTCTTAACCTGAGACTTGCATCGCTAGTACTTGCGACAATCGGTAAACTTTGGTTTTGGTCGTCCATGGCTTTAACAGGTTTTGTGTACGCCTCTTCTGGGTTTATTGAGAATCGTAGTGTATTGGATGTGATGTGATGTCAAGACGGAAGTATCACTTCAGACATATGGAGATGATGATCACGCATGGATTCAGAACTGGTTTTCTATTGTGTTGCAACCATCGGGATAATATGACAAGGTCATGATTATCCGATTCAAAGAGACTAGTTGCTTGATATCTGATATGTGCTTCGTACGGGGCAGACACTATTCCAGCCCCAGTCCTGCACGTGACATCCGATACTGGATCGCAATACACAATAATGCGGTGTACTACGCCTGTTACAGATCGTATATTCCAGTAAGAATATTTCTGGAGAATTGGGTAGGCATGGCGCTTTGCTAGAAGCCAACCTTGTCTCGTAAATCGGTAAAAACGTAGTACGAGGTACGTACGTGTTCGGATAGTCCGACGACCGTATTTACTGCCAACATATCCAGGGATCTCTTGGGTCGCTTCCCGAAGATTCACCAATGACGTATGATTCGAGCATAATTAATCTGGGATTAATTGCGGAGAAACTTTATCTTGGATAAAGTACTATTTGAAGAGAGAGAAAGATTAATTTGGAATTAATCGACAAAATAATATATTCGATATATTAAACGAAATTGGATTTCGACGCGGAATTAAAATTAGATTTTAATTCGGGCAAACGAGTTAATTTAGAATTAATTCGTTAGCGACGTGAATAGTATTTTCGATAGGCATAATTATTTAATTACGTCGCGACAGAATTTCGTTAATTCGGAATTAGCGAAACCGAGCCCGGAAGTGTTTGCAGGCCCACTCACATTTTGAATTGAGTGGGGCCCACAAGTCACATCGCGAATCACATTACTTGTCATTGATTTGTGATAGATGTCACAAGTCACTTTTTGTGAGTGACATGTTGTCACTATTCATGATGGAGTTAGGTGTGGCCATTTATTATAATTTTGGAGCCAAAATGCTGGTTGACTTTTTGAAAGTTAATACCAAATATTTGGTAATTGTATTTTCATTCCTTGATAAAGTTTTTTGAAGCCAAATAGAATTGAAAAACAGAATCTCTCTCTCTCTCTCCCAAGCCGAAACTGTGAAACCAGTTTTTGCTCTCCATTTTCTTCATTTTCTTAGCCAAAAGTGTGAAAGAAAGGTGGATCTTTGTTGCAAAATTTCACTAAGGGCTAGCACTCTTCAAGGATCATCAAGAGGTGATAGGGAAACCTATTCAAGAGCTTGGAAAAATCAAAATAAAGCTTGGAGCTTCTACTTTGTCTTGGCCGAATCTTGGAGCACCTTGGAGGATTCATTTTGTTCATCAACAAATCCAAAACCGATCGATGTAAGTGTTTTTCCGCCACTCTTCTTCGTTATTCATTCGCATTTCTTTGTTCATTAAGATCTTGGGACTAATCATAGAAACCAACAATGGTATCATTGAGCCTAAAATGAGCATGAAATGTATTAGGGTAAAATTTGGGGAAAATCCATGTGAGCATGATTTGATTAAATTGAATGGTTGAGTATGCTTGTATGTTGATGAAATGAGGTATGATTGGATCAATTTCAACAAATTATGATTGGATCAAAATTTGCCCCACCATAAGGCTTGGCCGAATGTGTATGTAACCCTAGGCTCTTGGAAATTTTTGTTTTGATGATCATTTGATGAGTTGAAACGAATGGAAAAGTCGATTTGTAATTCGATCGGATTGAAAAACGAAATCGGACTTAAAATCTTACCTTGCCGAGAGCTATAGGCATGTATGGACTTGATTTTTGATTCAAAATTTTTTGGACAATAATTGAACAATTAGATACATAATTAATTGGTAAATTGTATTTTGGAAATATTGATTTAGTTTGATTAATTGATGTATTACACTTTAATTAACTAAGTTATAAAATTTGGAATTTTTAAAATTTGGTTAATGGGCTTTAAAGTTTAATTGGGCCTTATGGGCTTGATATTGGTTTTATGGTAAATGAGGGTGATTCCTTACTTGGGCTTGTTAATTGGGTTTGACCCATATTGACCAAAGCCCATGCCTTATGAAATCAATTGAAAGCCCATCGGACTTTAATTAAACGAACATTGGATGTTAGTTGGGCTTTGAGACCCGATAAGATTAGATTTGGAATCTAAGTCGTTAAAGCGCATTAAAAGTGTAAATATTTAATTTGGAATTAAATAATATAATTAGTATTGAATACGACTTAAATTAGATTTAACGAGTAGTTCGATATAATTCAAGAATTCGTACTTTGAGTACTTATTCTCAAACGTGTTGGACTAGCGCAAAATCAAATCGTTGTTTGAACATTGGATGGTCACATAATTAAAGACTAATTAATTGGATTAGATTGGTTGTAATGCATGCTATGAATGAAAATATGGATGTGGTGAATGAATAGCGTATATCGGATGGATATTAGAAGGGAAAGGGTAATTTTGGAAATTATTGTAAATTTGGAATTTATAAATTGGACCTGCGTGTCCAGCCTTATCTCTTATTATCTCTTTGTATTCTCTTCTCACCTAATTCCCCTCAATGTAATGAGGTTTCTTTATTGTATTATGTAATTGGGTAGAAGTAGAATAGTGCTAGCCGGGGAGAGGAATTGAGTGATTTGTTCTAGGAACAATCTGTTTAAATATCCATCCGCATATCGTTATTAATTTACTTTTCGCGCCTTATGATGTTTAGAAGCATGCTTAAGGGTGTATGATGAGACCTTAACAAAGATAATAAATTGGTTGCCAATTTACGCGAAAAACCCTCAAATCATATTAAGCGTTTTTCCTTCCGTTGAGTGATTCTTACTCAAGATCCAAAGTTGGCATTGGTTTGTTGGCCAAAGTCAAGACCTTTGTCAATTGCGGATGTGTTTGAATCATGAGAGTTTTGTTCCATATCGGTGTCTTGTCCAAGTCGTGTGATTTGTTGGCCAAAGTCAAGATCACTTATTGTCCATCGACATTGATTACGAAACTTTCCATGTCAATGGGTCCCGCTTAACTGGAATCATTAAGCTTGTTGTGCCAAAGCCAAGGCTTAGTTGATTCAGAGGAAAAAGGTTAGGAAAATATATTGGATATATTGGCATATATATTGTATATATGTTTCGGACTTGGATGTCCACCTACCGGATCTAGGAATTGGATTAGATCCAATTGATCTTCGAGATCTACCTAGTTAAATATCATACAGCTTGTTGGCCAAAGTCAAGGTTGTGTGTTATTTAACGGGATCCTAGCCCACTAGGAAACTGGGTTTCCCGAGTACTCGACAGAGGGTTAGAGGCTCGCCGAAAAATAGTGGGAGGCTAGTATTGAATTTGCAATTTCATTCAGATACTTAGCTTTACGCGCTTTTAAATTATTTCGTCAAAATTATTTTATTAGTTGGACTAATATAATGTTATTTTTCTTGTAACAGTTAGACTGTACCCATATATCGTTGATTAGATAGTTAGACTATCGTAATCAAGATGACAGGAAAGGGAAATGTCCGAGACATTATCATGGGCGAAAATGTCTTCAAGGGCACGAACTTTGCCGATTGGGAAATGAATCTAGGATTGTCCTTGGAGCCGAGAGGCTGCTATATACTATACAGAGACCTCTTGGGCCTAAGCCCAAACCTGATGAGCTACTTGAGCTGGAGCTTTGGAAGACTCACAGCGATGATTGTGAAACTGCTCAGTCAATTATGCTTGCTGCCATGACTCAGCATTTCCGTCGACAGAACAGGGACTTGGATCCCTATAACATGTTGGCGAGGTTGCACGATCTTCACCGATCTAACCGAAGGTCGCAGAGATATGAGTTAGTGAGGAAGCTTTTCCGTTCACGTTTGTCAGAAGGCATGTCTGTTGAGTCCCATGTGGTACAGATGATTGCTGACATAGATGAGCTGGCTAAGATGGGGATAGTCTTAGAGGCTGAGATTACCATAGATATGATCTTGCAATCTCTCCCCGACACTTGGAAACAGTTCATCATAAGCTATACCTGATGAACACTGATGATACTCTTGGAGAGTTGTTGTCAATTCTCAAGGAAGCTGAAAGAGAGATGCTTAAGGGCAAAAGCGCGAGGCGCACTTTGCTTCGACATCTCAGACACCGAGGGCTGGGCCCAAGGCGACTGGAGGTGTGAAGAGAAGAAGCATAAAAGAAAGGGGCAAGGCCAAATCGTCAAAGGCTTCTGGGAAGCCTAAGGACAAATCTCAGGATGTTTGCCTCCAGTGCGGCAAGCGGGGTCACTGGAACGTGACTGCCGCGAGTACAAGGCGCTCCAGAAGGAGATTAAAGCGGGCAAGGCACCGGCTTCAGGTATGTTTGTTATTGAGATAAACATGACTATTTCTAGTTTTAAAAATTGGATTTTTGATTCTGGTTGTGGTACTCACATATGTACTGATGTGCAGGATCTGCGGATTAGCAGGAGACTGGCCTCAGGGGAGATTGATCTACACGTCGGAAATGGGGCACCAGTCGCCGTTTTGGCCGTTGGCACTTTTGTTTTAGAACTGCCCTCGGGGCATGTACTTGAACTTAATGACTGTTATTATGTACCTAGTTTGACTAGGAATATTATTTCTGTATCTATGTTAACCCAATGTGGGTATACTTTTGTATTTAGAAACACTGGGTGTTTTATGTATAAAAATGATGTAGAAATTTGCACTGCTGTTGCAAATAATGGTCTTTATATTTTGAATATAAATCAATCTCAAACATATAACATAACAAACAAAAGGCTCAAAATGAGTAACAAAGATGAAACTTATATGTGGCACTGTCGTCTGGGACACATAAACAAGACTCGCATATCCACACTTTCGAAGAGTGGGTACTTGGACGGATTTGATCCAAATTCATATGACGTCTGCGAATCTTGCTTATTAGGCAAAATGCCTAAATCACCTTTTAGCGGTAAATGTGAACGCGCCACCGAACTGTTAGCCCTCGTTCATAGTGACGTATGTGGGCCCATGTCTAGCCAGGCTAGAGGTGGATACGAATACTTCGTAACCTTTACGGATGATGCATCGCGTTATGGTTATGTGTATCTTATGAGACACAAGTCGGAAACTTTTGAGAAATTCAAAGAGTTTCGACACGAAGTTGAAAAACAGACCGGCAAGAGTATAAAGACATTACGGTCGGACCGTGGTGGCGAATACTTGAGCAATGAGTTTCTAGATTACTTGAAAGAATATGGTATTCTTTCACAGTGGACTCCTCCTGGAACACCGCATTAAACGGTGTGTCCGAACGGAGAAACGAACTTTATTGGACATGGTTAGGTCTATGATGAGTCGCACTGAGCTACCTGTTTCCTTCTGGGGATATGCATTAAACAGTGCAATTCTTATTTTGAATAAGGTTCCGTCAAAGTCTGTACAACAGAAACCATATGAGATATGGACAGGAAAGAAACCGGTTTTCTCATTCCTGAAGATTTGGGGATGCTGGGCATACGTCAAACGTTTGGAAGGTACCAAACTTGAGCGCAAATCGGATAAATGCCTATTCGTAGGATATCCTAGGGAAACCAAAGGATATTACTTCTATCACCCACGAGAGAACAAAATATTTGTTGCTCTACATGCGGTTTTCCTTGAGAAGGAATTCCTAAATGCAGTGGTTAGTGGGAGGAAAGTAGAACTCAATGAAAATCAAAGTGATACTGTTCCTGGCATAGAATCCTCAACGGAACAAGAACAGTCCATCCGGGATGAGACTGTACCATAATCTTCTATTACACAAGGACCGCGTAGGTCGGAGAGAGTCAGAAAACAACCTAAGAGGTATGGGTTTCTGATCTCACCTCATGTAGATATTAATCTCATTGAGGATAACGAACCGGCTACGTATGATGAAGCGATACAAGATATCGATTCTGTTTTATGGCAAGATGCCATGAAGTCCGAAATGGATTCCATGTACACCAACCAAGTTTGGACACTGGTTGATGCACCAGAAGGCGTAAAGCCTATTGGATGCAAATGGGTCTTCAAGAAGAAGACCGACATGGATGGTAACGTACAAACGTACAAAGCTAGGCTTGTAGCGAAGGGGTATCGTCAACGACATGGTGTCGATTACGACGAAACTTTCTCACCCGTTGCCATGATTAAATCCATTCGGATAATGCTTGCTATTGCTGCATATTTCGATTACGAGATATGGCAGATGGACGTTAAAACCGCTTTCCTTAACGGAAACCTTTTGGAGGATGTTTATATGCAACAGCCTGACGGTTTTATCGTGCCTAGACTTGCAAACAAGGTTTGTAAGTTAAATCGGTCCATTTATGGACTGAAGCAAGCATCACGGTCATGGAACCAACGTTTTGATGAGATCATAAAAGAATATGATTTCATTCAAAACGAAGATGATCCTTGTGTATATAAGAAGGTTAGTGGGAGAGCACTGACTTTTATTGTCCTTTATGTTGACGATGTATTGCTTATAGGCAATGACATTCCCATGCTAACGTCGGTGAAAGCTTGGCTTTCATTGAAATTCTCCATGAAAGATCTGGGAGAAGCAGCCTTTATTCTGGGAATAAAGATCTACCAGGATAGATCTAGAAAGCTGCTTGGACTCTCCCAGAGCACGTACATTGACAAAGTGTTGAAGAGATTCAACATGGATCAGTCCAAGAGAGGACTGTTGCCAGTGTCACATGGCGTCTATCTATCTAAGGACATGTGTCCTAAAACTCAAGATGAGAGAGACAACATGAGTCAGATACCGTTCGCCTCGGCAGTCGGATCGATCATGTATGCCATGATATGTACGCGACCTGATGTCTCATATGCTTTGAGCATGTGTAGTCGATATCAGGCCGATCCAGGTGAAGGTCACTGGATGGCGGTTAAGAATATCCTTAAGTATCTTAGACGAACTAAGGATGCTTTCTTAATCTATGGAGATGGAGAACTTGAGGTAACTGGGTATACCGATGCAAGTTTCCAAACCGACAAAGACGACTGTAAGTCAGAATCCGGGTACATATTTTTTTGAATAACGGAGCAGTGAGCTGGAAATCTTCCAAGCAAGAGACTGTTGCTGATTCAACAAAAGAAGCGGAGTATATAGCTGCAGTTGAAGCAGCAAAGGAGCAGTTTGGATCCGAAAATTCCTAATTGGATTAGGAGTAGTTCCGTTAGCAGCTGAGCCCGTTCCATTGTATTGTGACAATAACGGGGCTATAGCGCAGGCTAAGGAACCGCGGTCTCATCAACGATCCAAGCATGTTCTTCGACGTTTCCATCTGATTCGAGAGATCATACATCGTGGCGATGTGAAGGTCGAGAAGGTCGCATCAGATGACAACATGGCAGATCCGCTGACGAAAGCTATTCCTCAGTAAAAGTTTGAGCGACATGTACATAGTTCGGGTATTAGATGCTTGAGTGACTGGCTATAGGCCAAGTGGGAGATTGTTGGACAGTTATGACCCATAGCGTCACTGTTTGTAAAAGACATTGTGTTTTTGTACAAAATTAACTATGTTGTAATGAAATTACCTTTTACCGTTTCGTAATTTATTTACTTTGATATATAAATGGTAAAAGTCCTTATGATTAATTCCGGATTGAGGATATGAGACAGTATCAATCCATAAAGGTTTAATCATTAAATATCCATAGTCGTAGTATTATCGAGATTGGACATCGATAATGCGGAATAGACTAGTATTGCACTTGTGCACGTTGTGAGGGCATAACGACATAGTTCTCATATATTTAAGTATATGATACTTATGCAAGTGCGATAGAGGTTGTGTTTTACCGATGGTACGGAAAACAGCTTCGCTCTGGATAGACCCCGCGGAATCCCATTGGTAGTATGTATATGTGTCTATGGGAGTCCGCTTCAGGGTAGGTGTATTTGGTCTTAACTTGAGACTTGCATCGCTAGTACTTGCGACAATCGGTAAACTTTGGTTTTGGTCGTCCAGGGCTTTAACAGGTTCTGTGTACTCCTCTTCTAAGTTTATTGAGAATCGTAGTGTATTGGATGTGATGTCAAGATGGAAGTATCACTTCAGACATATGGAGATGATGATCACGCAGAGATTCAAAACTGGTTCTCTATTGTGTTGCAACCATCGGGATAATATGACAAGGTCATGATTATCCGATTCAAAGAGACTAGTTGCTTAATATCCGATATGTGCTTCGTACGGGGCAGACACTATTCCAGCCCCAGGCCTTGCACGTGACATCCGATACTGGATCGCAATACACAATACTGCGGTGTACTATGCCTGTTACAGATCGTATATTCCAGTAAGAATATTTCTGGAGAATTGGGTAGGCATGGCGCTTTGCTAGAAGCCAACCTTGTCTCGTAAATCGGTAAAAACATAGTACGAGATACATACGTGTTCGGATAGTCCGACGACCGTATTTACTGCCAACATATCCAGGGATCTCTTGGGTCGCTTCCCGAAGATTCACAATGACGTATGATTCGAGCATAATTAATCTGGGATTAATTGCGGAGAAACTTTATCTTGGATAAAGTACTATTTGAAGAGAGAGAAAGATTAATTTGGAATTAATCGACAAAATGATATATTCGATATATTAAACGAAATTGGATTTCGACGCGGAATTAAAATTAGATTTTAATTCGGGCAAACAGTTAATTTAGAATTAATTCGTTAGCGACGTGAATAGTAATTTCGCTAGGCATAATTATTTAATTACGTCGCGACAGAAGTTCATTTTGAATCGAGTGGGGCCCACAAGTCACATCGTGAGTCACATCACTTGTCATTGATTTGTGATAGATGTCACAAGTCACTTTTTGTGAGTGACATGTTGTCACTATTCATGATGGAGTTAGGTGTGGCCATTTATTACAATTTTGGAGCCAAAATGCTTGTTGACTTTTTGAAAGTTATTACCAAAATATTTGGTAATTGTATTTTCATTTCCTTGATACGGTTTTTTGAAGCCAAATAGAATTGAAAAACAGAATCTTCTCTTCTCTCTCCTAATGTCGAAACTGTGAACCAGGTTTTGCTCTCTATTTTCTTCATTTTCTTAGCCAAAAGTGTGAAGGAAAGGTGTGAATCTTCTTTGCAAAATTCACTAAGGGCTAGCACTCTTCAAGGATCATCAAGAGGTGATAGGGAAACCTATTCATGAGCTCTACTTTGTCTTGGCCGAATCTTGGAGCACCTTGGAGGAGTTCATTTTGTTCATCAACAAATCCAAAACCGATCGATGTAAGTGTGTTTCCGCCACTCTTCTTCGTTATTCATTCGCATTTCTTTGTTCATTATGATCTTGGGACTAATCATAGAAACCAACAGTTACACGTCCAATAGACTACCTTATGGTCGACTGGACTTGCTGGATGTTCAGGAGGGTATGCTCCTGTCGACTGTGAGAAATGAGTTGCTTTATAAGCTGACTGGATCAAATGAAGGTTCATGTACATCAACTGGGGCATATGAGGAAATTCAAATATTGATTAGAGCATGAAAATATCGTATTCCTCCTAAGTGAGCAACGTGTACCTGTTTAGAATGGTCTTGACTGTCCCATTGTGATAATATTGTTGTCTTTGACTTATTCTTCTTGCCCTTCATTTTTTTAACTTTGTTTTTCTTTGCAAGCCTTAGAGCGTAATATTTTACAGTTGATGGCTACGGAGGCCAATCAGAGGAGGATCATTGACTTGAAGTCAAACACGGCCTTGAGGAAGGAAGTTGTTGAAGGTAAGACAACGACTGAGATTGATAAGAAACGTGCATAAGAGGCTGATGATAAAGCCAAAGTTACCGATTTGACCTTGATGACTGAGAGAGCGCTAACAAAAATTGAGATATAATCTTTTCTTTGATACCGCTTCGAGACCTTGGCTTAAATGAAGGCCAAATCTTGGTTTCTTCCAATTCATGTCGGCTAAAGACATAAGCTCAGAAAAAGGCCAAGTCTTGGTCGCTTAGACTTGATGTCGAATGAGATAAATTGATTGAAGTTGGCATCGTACCGTTTAGGCTGAAGGCCTACGCTCATAATTCCTGTTTATAGGGCGGTGGTCCCTTGCTTGTGGGATCATTCTGTCTAATGGATGATAAGTCCTCATACCAGAATCCCTCGACCGGTTGGAAGGGTTTGAAGTCATCTATTCATGAAGGTTATTGGGACCGTCTAATTTTTTATTCCTCTTATCTTCTTCCTACTGGATCTCAACTTGTGCTCGAGTCATTGTTTTGTCCATGGTGTAGCACCTAAACTTTGTTAGCTTCTTATACAATCCACTATTGGCAAGGAGACCATTGCGAAAAGCTTCGACAACGGTAGGTTGATGGAGATCCAGTATTGATATATTTTCCTTATTGAAGCGAGCCACGTAGCTTCATATGGATTCTCATTTCTGCTGCTGGATGTGAGTCTAGGTCATCCGTGGTTTTCTCTAACTTGCAAGAGCTTGCGAAGTATTCAACGAACTTGTCTGCCAACTCTTGGAATGATCCACTAGGCGATAGTGGAGATTAATGAATCAAGTGAGAGCTGGGCCTGCTAGCATATCTCTGAATCCTCTGCAAATTCTGGCATCTCATTGGTGTGGTGCCATGGTGTTGGACAATTATGACCCATAACATCACTATTTTGTAAAAGACATGGTGTTCTTGTACAAAATTAACCATGTGACAAAGGAAATTATTCTTTTATCATTTGTAACTGGATTACTTGGATATATAAATGATAAAAGTCCTTATGATTAGTTCCGGATTAATAAGCTATGAGACAATATTAGACTACGAATGGTTTAATCATTAAATATCCCTAGTCGTAGTATTATCGAGACTGTATATCGATAATGTGGAATAGGCTAGTATTGCACTTGTGCGCGTTATGGAAGCTTAACGATATAGTTCTTATATATTTAAGTATTGTATACTTATGCAAGTGTGATAGGAAGTTCTGTTTACCGATGGTACGGGAACAACTTCGCTCTGGATAGACCCATCAGAATCCCATTGGTAGTATGACTATGTGTCTATGGGAATCCGAATCAGGGTAGGTGTATTTGGTCTTAACCTGAGACTTGCATCGCTAATACTTGCAACAATCTGTATGCTTTGGTTTTGGTCGTCCGGAGCTTTAACAGGTTCTGTGTACGCCTCTTCTGGGTATACTGAGAATCATAATGTATTGGGTGTGATGTCAAGATGGAAGTATCACTTCAGTCATATGGTGATGATGATCACGCATGGATACAAAACTGGTACTCTTAAATACTGCAGTCATCGAGATAATATGACTAGGTCATGATTATCCGATTATAGAGACTAGTTGCTAGTGATCTGATATATGCTTCGTACGGGGCAGACACAATTCCAGCCCCAGGCCTAGCATGTGACATCCGATACTGGATCGTAATACGTAATACATAATATACTATGCCTGATAAAGATTATATATTCGTTTAAAGAATATTTCTGGAGAATTGGGTAGGCACGGTGCTTTGCTTGAAGCCAACTATGTCTTGTAAATCGGTAAGAACATGGTACTGGTTACACACTTGTTCGGATAGTCCGATTACCGTATTTACTGCCAACATATCCAGGGATCTCTTGGGTCGTTTCCCAAAGATTCAGCAATGATATTTGACTCGAACAAGAATTAATTTGGGATTAATTAAGAGAGAGAAAATTAATTTTGGATTAATTATGGTAAGGATTAATCTGGGATGAATTATCAGAGAAAGAATTAATATGGGATTAATTGCATCGAGAATTTATCTGGGATTAAATTCGTCGAGAAGAGAGAGAACGCGATTAATTTGGAATTAATCGGCAAAATGAATTTAATAGTGAAATTAGATTTTACTATTTAATTAATTGGGCTAAACAAAATATATTTTAACGCGGAATTAAAATTGGATTTTAATTCAAGGGAACAAATTAATTTAGAATTAATTCGTAAGCGACTTTAATAATAATTTTACAAGGCATAAGTATTTAATTTAATTGGATTTAATTATATCGTAACGGAAAATTCGTTTAATTCGGAATTAAACAAACCCGGGCCCGAGCGAAGTTGCGTGTTGGATTGTCCGACTTAAATTTGGAATTTGAAGTGGGGCCCAACAACTTACATCAATGTGTTTGACACTTGATGAAATTTGGTAATTGGTTTAGTGAAAGCTTGGGATTGCTTTTTCTACACTCAAACCAATTCAACACACCAACTATATATTTAAAAAACAAGTCAACTTTGGAAGTATGACTCACTATTCATCCTCTCCCATTTCTCTCAAAAAACCGTGAATACTCTCCCTCTCCAATGGAATTTTGTTTTGCAAAATTATACATAGCTAGCACGTTAAAGAGACAAATGAAGGTGATGGGGAAACCAATCCATAAGTTTGGAATTCAATTTGAAGGCTTGTAGCTTCTACACATCCATGAAAGTTTTGAATTTTCTCTACCAAGTATTGTGAGTATTTCCGCAACTCCACTTATGCAGTCTTGTGTTTATCTTCTTCGGCCATGAGAACCTGATTGTAACCTGAAAACCCGTCTGCAAATGAATAAATAGCAGATAAAGCCGTGCTATCAACCAGAACATCTATATGCGGCAAAGGAAAATCATCTTTCGGGCAAGCTTTGTTGAGATCTCTATAGTCTACACACATTCTGACCTTCCCATCTTTCTTCGGCACCGGCACTATATTAGCCAACCACTCGAGATATTTTACTACTTCTAAGAACCCCACATTTATCTGTTTCTTAACTTCCTCTCTGACTTTCTCAGCCCATTCTGGTCGCATCCGTCGGAGTTTCTGTTTTACTGGCCTCATATTCGGATAAGTTGGTATCGTGTGTTGGGCAATGTTTCTGTCTACCCCAGGCATGTCCTCATAGGACCAAGCAAACACTTTGGCATATCTGACCAACACTTCTTCTAGTTTCTCCCTCTCTTCGGAGGTTACTTCACTTGCAATCAGAATTTCCTTGGGGTTTTCAAGTGTACCCAAGTTAAATGCAGTAGTTCTGGCCGAACTGATATCAAATATGCTTGATTTGTGCAGAGCAAATGGAAATGACTCAGGCAAGTAAACAAAAGAAATGTCTTTATTATTGGATAATGCGAAAGTACATTCAAACAACTCAGGAAGGTAAATGTCTTCATCATCTATAGACACTTCTTCCTCTGCAATCAGATCTTCCTCAGGCTTTTCGTCCTCTCCCAAAGTCAGGCTTTCCAACTTCATCAATTCTTCTTCCCAATTCTCTGCTTCCACAGCTCCTTTGACCAGCGGTTTCTCACCCAACAAATCCTGGAAGATCTCAAATCCAGGTACCACAATCCCATTAACTTCCACAGGTTCAGGCTCCCCTTGATATCCTAAAGCTTTCACAAAACATTCCATCAGTTTCAGGCCCTTTTTTCTTGACCTTTGGCTTTTCTTCATCAGACTTATACCCCAAACCTTTCCGAGTGGTCTGTCCTCTGAAATCTGGCAACTTTGAACCTTCTCCCGGTTCAAACTTCATTTTCTCCATAATCCTAGCCACCCTAGGATCCACCCATTCCTCAAAAGTAGCTGACACCTGAAACCTTGTGAAAGGTTGTATCTCCAAGGCAACCACGACATTATCTTCCTCAGCCCGGATAGTAACAAGTTCTCCCTCATATGGGAACTTGATCATCTGATGCAAAGTGGAAGGCACGCCCCCAAGTTTGTGAAACCAAGGCCTTCCCAACAATAAGGCAAAAGTGGCTGGGATGTCCAGCACTGTGAACTCAACCTCATCTTCAATCGGTCCTACCTTGACCATAGCCACAAAGGTACCATCAACTCCACTTTTACTATCATCATAAGCTTTAATAGTCATACTGGATGGGTCCAAGTCTGTTGCTTTCATACCCAATTTTGCCAGAATTTCAGCGGGCACACATTGATGGACGAACCGTCATCCACCATCACACATGAAGTTTTCTTGCCCCTCACTTCGGCCCTGATAAATAGAGGCCTATTATGATTCCTCCCCTCCGGCGGGAGTTCATCCTCAGAAAAAGATATCTGCAAAGCGTCTTTCTGAACTGATCCAACAAACATTGCAGGGTTGGCGTCTTCTGGTACCATAATTTTGCTCAAGGCCTCAACCATGGCCTGTCTATGCTCTCGGGATGCACATAACAGTTCCCAAATACTCACTTGTGCTCTAGTCTTCCTCAATTTCTTCAGCACTATATCCCCCTCAGTATTTTCTGCAGTCTCAACCACTTCCCTACCATCTGTCAAAACTTCCTTACCCTTTTCTGCCATATCATTGTAAAAGCGACCGCTACGCGTCATTCCCCTTACTTCTTCCTCATCACTGCTAGAGAAATCAAGCCAAAAGCTTTTCCCCTGCTCTGCCTCATCTTCACTAGTACTATCCCAGATTCCAAGGCAAAAGGCTTGAGGGTGGAAGGATTTTAGGACAAGGTCTTCTGGGAGGCCAGAATTGATCATGTAGATTGGTGGGGGTACTGCTCGGTAATTGGGTAAGGGGTTTCTGTTTGTGTCTGGTTGTTCGGTTTCGGGGTTAGGTATCTTTTTGGAGTCAATGAGGTCTTGGATCTCGTGGCGCAGTCGGGCACAGTTGTCAGTGTCATGGCCCTTCTGCTGATGGAAATAACAGTAAAGGTTGAGATTGAAATGTGGTGGTGGTGGGTTTGGGATAGGTTTGGCTTCTAAAGGCTTTAAAAGCCCTTGCCTCTTTAGTTTCTATAGCACCTTGGACAGGGGTCTTCCCAAGTTGGAAAACTGTCGGTTCCGGATAGCGGCAATCTCAGCAGAAACAGGCTTTGCTCCCGATGTTCCCCCAATGGGCCTCCTGTTCAGACCATAGAATTTTTTTTTTCTCGGCCTCTTCTTCCTCAATATCCATGACAGTTTCCCTCAACTACCGAAAGTCTGCAATCATGGAGGTCATCCTCCTCAACTTGCTGTAAATGGAGGGCTTGGTGCCCTTGATAATCATCTTGATCTGATCCTTCTCCGAAGGCCTAGTCTGCATCTTCAGTAGCTGGCTTCTCCAGCGATCTACATACTCCTTCAAGCTCTCATCCGGCTTCTGCTTGATATCTTCCAAGTCACGGAGTGACAAATCAATCTTCAGGTCCGTGACATATTGCTTTAAGAAAGCATCAGCTAACTCCCTCCAGTCTTCCTTCACTTTCTTCTCCAAACTGTGGTACCACACCACGGGAGCTCCCTCGAGCGACATTCCAAACATTTTCTACGTTTGGCGCTGAGACAGGCCAACTGAACTCATGACTGATACAAACTGTCGGAGATGCACCCTTGGATCCCCATTCCCGTTAAACTTAGCCATATCAGGCATCTTGAACTGTGCCGGCAACTGTTCCTCGAAAGTCAGTGTGTCATAATCCAGCAGATCCTCATTCTTACCCCTCATCTTACGGGTAACCGACTCAACCTGATCCCGGAGTTTCTGTAACTCTGCCTGAGACCCAGATACTCTGCCTCCTGCATACTCTGCCATATCATCATCAAAAGCGGGGGTATCATCCCCCAATCTGTTCGGAGATTCCTCTTGCCTCACATCCCCAGAATTAACCCCGGCACGAGACCCAGCTATACCAGCCATAGCAGTAGTCAAAGCCTGCAAATGTTCAGTGAACTTGGCGAGACCGTTCTCTAACTGATCCATACGGGACACCTCATTATCGGATTCACTCATACTTGTTCTTTTAGTGAGTCTTGTCCCTTCTCTAACCTAAACGGTATCTATGATGTCTTTTTGAGACATAGATAGTGTTAACATGATATATGTATGTATGAGGTGCATGAGATGCATGTAACATATATAATATACTAAATCAATTATAACTCTCAAGCAAATCGGCCCGTTATCATTTTAGAATCTTTCGGGCTAATTGTCATAGGAGTGAACACATCCCAGTTTAAATGGCCCAATGAGTTCACATCTCATGACAAAGTGCCCGACTAAATCCAAATGGTAACATTCCGAACACAATCACAAAGTGGCCCATCAATCACTTAGAAGCCTTTGGCCCAATAGTTATGAGATACGTTCTTGTCCCAGTTTAAATGGCCCAACAAGCCAATATCCCATGACAAATGGTCCAAATGGATCTAATGCCGTGAATTGTAAGAGATTAGAGAGAGTTTGGCGTGATTATATGTGTCAAGGAGATGATGGCTTTGGTTAGGGGTTGTTTATATAGAAGAGAGCTAGGGTTTTCCCTTGTCTCACAAGGAAGAGATCTAGTTTCCAAATTAGGAGTCCTAAGAATGGTATACACAAGATTGAGGGGGACAAAATATTTTAAATTAGGAAGTCAACTATTTTAAATTGGTAGATGTCTTATTAGATTAGGAAGTCAAATATTTGATTGGTTTTAATTGGTTAGGATTGATTTTAATTAGGCATATCTTCTTTTTAATTTAGTATGTGATTTGTTCAAATTATTTAAATTAGGCATGATTTTAGTTAAGTTTGGTAAATGTTTTATTTAATTGGTAAATGGTTTAAATATTTTATTTAATGTTTAATGTTTAAATTAATATTTATTTATTTAATTTGGGATGTGTTTTATGGGCTTTGGGGAGCTAAATGGGATGGGGTGTGAGGCTAGCAGCAAAACCAGAATTACCGACACCGTTCGAACGCTTCCTCGAACGCGACACGAACGCCCGCAATCTGTTTTCCGTTCGAACGTATACACGAACGCAGCACGAACGAAAACAGTGAACCTTGTTTATTCTGAATTTCCCCTTCCGATATCCGTTTCCCGCGGCTTTCGTGACTAAAAAGGTAGTGCCTCCAAATGAGACTCATCATCGGGTTTCACATGCAAAAATGCAATTCCTACACTCATTAACATCAAATATTGTCCAACACAATTTAATCAAAAAATCAAACTCAATTACATGCTCTTATAGTCTCGGCTTTGGAGGGGATTTTCAAATCAATTCCGAATTCAATCCAATTAAATCCAAATTAACATTAAATCCACATTCCCAATTGTTTCCAACTCATCCAATGAATCAAAAAACAAAAATCCAAGACATTTAGGGTTCATCTAATTTTCGACCAAGCCACAAAAAATTAGGGAAAATTGTTCCAAACCATTTTTCTTGAAATTGGTCGAATCAATCTTCAATTAAACTACATTTAAGCATACTTAATCATCCAATTTCATCAAATCATGCTCAAACACATTATACCCAATTTTAACCCTAAAATATTTTCATGCTCAACCTTGCTCATAGATACCATTGTTAGGTTTCTATTAAGTCCCAAAGATCATTAATAAGCATAAAACACATGTGAATACGCAAATGAGAATGGCGGAATCATACTCACAATGAACGGATTGGATGCTACGAAGAATAAAAACTCCATTTCTGCCCACTGTAAAGCTCACGGCAGTCCACGTTTTGTCCTCCTCCAAAATCGGTCATGGTCTTCCATTGATGTCTTCAAGCTTCAAGCTTCCAAAATGGATTCCAAGCTCACGAAATTACTGCCCTATCATCTTGGTATGTCTCCTAGAGTGTGCTAGCACTTTGATTTTGCAACAAAATCACCTCTTTTCTTCCTTATGTTTCACGGTGATGAACTAGAAAAAGAAGAACAAGAATCGGTCCAAGACCGAGAGAAAAAGAGGAGGGAAAGAGAGAGAGAGAAAAAGAAATATGTAATTGATTAATTGTTTTTCCAAAAACAATTAAACAAATACCATATACCACTTTCAAAAAGTCAACAAGGTTTTGGAGCCAAAATTTGGCAATTAATTGCATCCAACAACCCACATCAATCACATCAATCAATCAAATCAAGTGACAAGTTGTCACATCACTCAAAGTGACTAATGATTCGACGCTTGATGCGACTAGCGATTTGACGATTGATTTGACTTGCGTGCCGCACTCGAATTTGAAATGCGAATGCGCTCGCAAACAATCCCGGGCTCGGGTTCGCTAATTCCAAATTAACGAATTTTCCGTTACGATGCAATTAAATGATTATGCCTAGCGAAATCACTATTCACGTCGCTAACGAATTAATTCTAAATTAACTCATTCGCCCGAATTAAAATCTAATTTTAATTCCGCGTCGAAATATAATTTTGTATAATATATCGAATATATTATTTTAATCGATTAATTCCAAATTAATCATTTTCTCTCTTTTAATGATATTTTATCCCAGATAAAATATCTCCGTAATTAATCCCATATTAATTTTCTCTCTCATCTAATTAATCCCAGATTAATTAAAGTACGAGTCATACATCATCGGTGAATCTTCGGGAAGCGACCCATTAGATCCCCTGATATGTTGGCAGTAAATAGGGTCGTCGGACTATCCGAACACCTTAGTACCTAGTACTACGTTTATACCGATTTACAAGACAAGGTTGGCTTCTAGCAAAGCGCCATGCCTACCCAATTCTCCAGAAACATGCTTAAAAGAATAAGTGATCTATATCAGGCGTAGTATACGTAGTATTGTGTATGTCGATCCAATATCGGATGGTCACGTGCTAGGCCCGTGGCTGGAATTGTGTCTGCCCCGTACGAAGCACATATCAGATCTCTGGTAACTAGTCTCTATAATCGGATATACATGACCTAGTCATAATATCCTGATAGCTGCAGCATATAAGAGAACTAGTTCCGTATCCTACGTGATCATCATCTCCACTATAACTGAAGTGATACTTCCGTCTTGACATCACATCCAATACACTACGATTCTCAATATACCCAGAAGAGGCGTACACAGAACTGGTTAAAGCCCTGGATGACCAAAACCAAAGAATATTGGTTGTCGCAAGTATTAGCGGTGCAAGTCTCAAGTTAAGACCAAATACACCTACCCTGAATTCGGACTTCCATAGACACATAGTTATACTACTAATGGAATTCCGAAGGGGCCTATCCAGAGCGAAGCTGTTTCCCGTACCATCGGTAAAACACATTCTCATATTACACTTGCATGAGTATCCTATACCCAAATATATGAGAACTATGCCGTTGTGCCCTCACAAACGCGCACAAGTGTAATACTAGTCTTTTACGCATTTATCGATGTCCAATCTCGACTCAACCGATCATTGTGAGTATTCCGCGAATTCTTTGATTATATTTGCACTTGTTTCATGCTTGATTCGATCTTGGGAAGCTTATAGTATTCCAACAGATTGATCTTGGGACTATAGTAGAAACCCAACATTAATTGCATGAAATGAATATTAATTGTTGGTTTAATTGGATTGAAATTGGAATTGAATGTTATTTCATGATGATTGTCGTGAATGGAGCATGTTAGGAATAATTGATTTTGCTTCAATTTGTGTTGGACATGAATTGGAATGAAGAACATGATTAATTGAATTAATTAGCATTTTGGAAACATTAGATTAATTAATTAATTATGTTAATTACACTTGAATTGAATTAATATGTAATTTAGAATAATGTATTAATTTAATTGTAGTAATGGGCTTAATGGGCTTGGTTGGGCCAAGTTTGATTTATGTCAATTGGGTTGGATCCAATTGATCCTAAAACCATTTCCATAAAGTCCAAATATGATAATTGGGCCTTTAAAAATTTAATTGGGCCTAAATTGATTTTTGGCAAAAAGGGTGATTCCTTAATTAGGCCTTGGCATCTTGGGTTTGATCCATAATGGCCAAAGCCCATGCCTAAAGAATTAATTAAAATCCCATTGGACTTTAATTGAATAGTATTGGATACTAATTGGGCATTTGAGACCCATAAAGATTGGATTTGGAATCCAAGTCTAAAAGACACTATTAAAAGGTGTAATTATTTAATTTGGAATTAAATATAAATTAGTATTGGATACAATTTAAATTGGATTTAAAATTGTAGTTCGATATAATTCAAAAATACGTACTTTGAGTATTTATTCTTAAACGAGTTGGACTCGCGCAAATCAAATCGTTGTTTGAACATTGGATGGTCATTAATTCAAAGATTAATTAATTGGATTAGATTGATTGAATAACATGCTTTGTGTGAATACATGGATGTATTGTATGAATAATGTATATCAGATGGATATTAGAAGTGTGAGGGCAATTTTGGAAATTGTTGTAAAAAATTTAGAATTTTTTAAATTGGACCTGCGTGTCCAGCCTATTATCTCTATTCTCTTTGTATTTCTCTTCTCACCAATTCCCCTCAATGTAAATGAGGTTTCTTTAGAAGTATTATGTAATTGGGTAGAAGTATGAATAGTGCTAGCGGGAGAGAGGAAATAGAGAGATTTGTTCTAGGAACAAGTTTGTTATATATCCATCCGTATATCATTATTATTTTATTTCGCGCCTTATTATGCTTTTAGAATGCATGCTTAAGGGTGTATGATGAGACCTAATCAAAGATAATAAATTGGTTGCCAATTTACTTGAAAAACCCCCCAAACAATATTAAGCGCTTTTCCTTCCATTGAATGGTTCTCTCTCAAGATCCAAGATTGGCTTTGGTTTGTTGGCCAAAGTCAAGACCTTTGTCCATCGCGGATGTGTTTGAACCGCGTAAGCTTTATTCCATATCGTATGTCTTGGGCGGTTGTGATTTGTTGGCCAAAGTCAAGGTCATTTCTTGTTCATCGATCTCAATTACGAAGGTTTCCCACTGTTAATGGGTCGCGCTTAACTAGAATCATTAAGCTTGTCGCGATGCCTAACGTGCGCCGCAAGTTTGCTAACATGCGCCGGGTCCACATGTCAGAATCTGAGAAGTTTGACTTTGCTAACATGCGCCGTGCCACGTGTCACCATCACAACTGATCTGCTAACGTGCATCGTGCCATGTGTCATCATCATACGGTGCCGATAATCGCCATCGCCACTTGTCAGCCACGTCATCATCCACATCACCAGTTGATCGAGTCAATGTGCCACGTCATCATCAGCCAATCACAGCGTGCCACATGTCATCACTATATGGTGCCGAACATCACGTCAGTGCCACATAAGCGCCACATCATCGCCACATCAGCATAATCATTGAGTTTCCAGTCGCCTTGCCACGTGTCACCTTATCACCTTATCCACAATCGCCACGTGTCAGATAAAAATCTGAGCCGACCAATCAGAAGCTGCCACGTCAGTGCGTCGCGACGCAAGAAGAAATGTACGCGTCGCGACGCGTGACACTTTATGGACGCCTATAAATAGAGCTCAAAATTTCAGTTTCAGATGTACCTTCCTCTCTGATTTCTCTGATGTAAATAGGGATTTTTCTATCTAGTTTCTTTTAAATTTCAGTTTTGTAATTAATTTTAATTACGTTATGTAATAATAGTAATTTACTTTTATTACTTTTACAGTTTTTACTATTCAACCATGAGG
>SKCR01034081.1:0-32510 GCA_019454045.1 Zanthoxylum bungeanum
AACAATGAAATCAACTCAATCACCAAACATCACCTTGGGAACATACAAACCATCAAAACAATCCAGCTAACTCACAAGCTGCAACAAAAATTTGCAAAAATTAATTAAATTAAAACCTAAACTTAATTGTATTCAAATAGGCATAGATTGAATCTAAAAAAATAAGAATAGACGGGGTCACTAGAAACTCCCTGAGCAATGGATGGCCCCAATATTCCACCAAAAAAAAAACTTGAAAATTTTCATTATCACTCCAACATAAACAAGCAAAAATCAAAGGCCAAATTCCAAATTAAATTATATTTAGACAGCCTGTCAGAGAATAATAAGCTAGGGAAAAGAATAAAAAACCTACACAGAGAATCAAAGTCCTAGTAATCCTCAACATAGAAATGCGTCAAATCACTGAAAAGTAAATGATACGAAACAGGATACGAAACAGACGAAACCCGATCCAAGATCCCGTAGACCCCCAAAGAACCTGTCCTTGAAAACCCTTGGAGATAGCCTCAGATGAATTTTGCCAGCAAATAGGACGCCACAAAGGATGCCAACCCTTTGATAAGTCTTTGTTCAATCACTGAACGATGATAAAATTTTCTCAATCTCAAGAAAAGGTTACTATTCACGCACAAATAATAGGGTTCTTCATTAAGAGATGTTTTTGAGTTTAAATAGTAACATACTCAAACCCTAAGAGAGCTAAAAAGACTAATATAACCCTAAACTACCCATTACCAACTAAAAACCCATAACTCCTAATTTCTAGCCCATTTTGAACCCATAATTAAATAAAATAAACTAACCCAAATAATAAATAAAAACGGACATCCATGTTGGTTCCATATATAAAAATAAATAATAAATAAGCCTAAACAAACGAAATCGATCCATGCTACTAGGATCACATCATTCTCCCTCTCTTGAAAAGGATTCGTCCTCGAATCCGTGCCCGGATCATAGATAGTAATGATAAAATCAATTGGACGATTATTCTGGAACAAGGAAAAATCACATGGAAGAAAAGTTTCAATGTTAGTACAATAATGCTTGTGTATTGTTCCCTCTTGCACATACTCTTCCGCAATATCTAATTTTATTTCACCCACCGTCCCAATGAGATTCCTAATTAAGTTCACACTCTCATTCTCATTCACAACAAATTCTACATGCTTAACACTCACAAAACTCTCACACGTATTTACCCATGTGTTTCCCGGCTCACTACTCTCATTTGGATGCTCAACACTCTCAACACATTCGACTACACATGTAATTGCATCAATACAGTTAGCCATGTATTGAGCTTCAAATTTATCATCACCAGCAACAGCTACGTCATCCACCTTAGAAATAGCAACAACATTCGCATCACACTCACTCATCACTACTTGCTTACTCACTACCATGCTCATATTTTCTTCTTTGACATTAACAATATCACTAGAAAGTTTATTTGCTAAGCACTCGACAACTCTTTCTTTTTTCCTCTTTTCAACCTCACTTCTCCTCTTCATTATTAATTGATCTTTATAGGCTTGTTGTGGTGTTAAAAGAGAAATAATCACTAACCTCCGCTCCGTGACATAAATGTACCTATTCCTCTCAACATGATGCCACACTTGCCTATCATACTTCCATGACCCACCCAACAATACGTGACAATCAAGCATAGGCACCACATCACATAATACTTCATCATGAAACCTCATAGTAGTAAAGGCAACCATGACTTGATACTCCACCTTAACCTCATCACAATTAGGCAAACCTCGCAACATATAAGGCTTAGGATGGTTTCGCAATGACAACCTCAATTTCTCCACGAGGCTGGTACTAACTAAATTAGTCCACTGTTCCCCATCAATAATCACACTGCACACCTCATCTTTCACAAATACTCTGGTACGAGAGATATTATCTCTTGGGTGCCCCATAATATCAACCAATGCACTTGACATCTTGACAAAAACAAACTCAAGAAGGAAGAAACGACTAAAAAAAATGACAAAGACGAGACAAAAATAAGACTAAAAAAACTCACATGAGACTCAAAACAAAACACAAAAAAAATCAGATTCAAAATTCAGTGACAAATTCAACCAAAAATTTTCTTTTCGATTAAGGAACACTAAGGTAATCCCTAGCACAACTTAACACACAAGATTATTGATCAAACTTTACTGACCAGATCTGATTTTTTTTTTCACAGCCCAGGCAAATGGCGTGAGTCTGTTTCAAGGTTTTTTTTTTTTTTTTTTCGACACACAAGGACCCAAAAACACACAAGACACAGGCTGAAAAGGAATATAGAAGAAAAGAATTAAGAAGAATGTTGAAACAATCACAGTGGCCCAAGCAAAAAAAAATGTCAAAAGGAGATTGTGGTTGTTATAATTTTTTTTTTTTTGGTCACAAACGGCAACTTTTTTTTTTTTTTGGTTACAGACTGCAAACCTTTTTTTTTTTTTTTCGGTTACAGACTGCAAACTTTTTTTTTTTTTTTTTGAACCAAACGACCCAACTGACAAAGTAAAGATTAATGGTCAACAATCACTGCAATTTTAAACAATCTAATGGATAGGTGTCAGGCATTAACAGCAAATTTCCTCTTTTTTTTTTGATTGACAAACGAAAGTGCAGAATTTTTTTTTTTTTTTTGACCGACAACGACACACAGTAAAAGAGAAAAAAAAAAGGAAAAATAAATAAGATTTGATAGGCAAGTAGAAACGAAAGAATGAAAAAAAAAAGATAAAGAAATAAAAGTCAGACCTGAAATCTGGCTCTGATACCAAATGATACGAAACAGGATACGAAACAGACGAAACCCGATCCAAGATCCCGTAGACCCCCAAAGAACCTGTCCTTGAAAACCCTTGGAGATAGCCTCAGATGAATTTTGCCAGCAAATAGGACGCCACAAAGGATGCCAACCCTTTGATAAGTCTTTGTTCAATCACTGAACGATGATAAAATTTTCTCAATCTCAAGAAAAGGTTACTATTCACGCACAAATAATAGGGTTCTTCATTAAGAAATGTTTTTGAGTTTAAATAATAACATACTCAAACCCTAAGAGAGCTAAAAAGACTAATATAACCCTAAACTACCCATTACCAACTAAAAACCCATAACTCCTAATTTCTAGCCCATTTTGAACCCATAATTAAATAAAATAAATTAACCCAAATAATAAATAAAAACGGACATCCATGTTGGTTCCATATATAAAAATAAATAATAAATAAGCCTAAACAAACGAAATCGATCCATGCTACTAGGATCACATCAGTAAATTTGCAAAAGTAGACCATTACAATGAAATTTAAGTATTCAGACAGGAGAAATATAAGCAAATAACAAGGAAAGAACAAAAAAACACTCATTGGAAATCCCCCCTTGAGTAGCAGTCCAAGAATTCATCGAAAAGACCAGTTTCTCTGAAACTGCAGCACATAATTTGCACAAATAAAAGACTGAAGTACAATCCAATCTATATTATTCAGATAAGCAGATTGAAGGACGGACTGGGAAAGAGAAATGAAGTCATCAGATACCTCTGAGTAGTGGATAGCTAGCCCCAATATTCCTCAAAACTTGAAACATTTTGCCATCACTGTTCTAAAGATTTGCAAGAAAATGAAACAAAAAATTATAAACTGAATTTAAGGATTCAGTTTGGCAGATATAAGTTAGCTAAATATATAAGAAATAACCTAAGGACAGACTTTCAAACATGCTAGAAAACACCCAGTAGAAAGGTCCCATAAGAACTTGCAGAAATGAAAAGACTATAATCAGCCTTGAGTTTGCATAGATAAAAATGAAAAGATAAGAAAAGTTCGAAAAAACTCATTCTAGACACTAGCGAAGTCTGAATATTATCCATAAACACTTGTAAAATGACCACGTCACTGCAACAAAAATACTCAAAATGAAAGATCAAAAAATAGAACCTGAGCTTAAACAAGGAAATGGAAAAAAGGAAGACAATTTACAATTTGAACTCTTCATTTTCATAGGGTAAACCCAAAGAACAATAAAAAGAGAAAAATAATAAAAACTAATTAGACACTCCCTGCAAAACACCACCTCACTATAAGATATCTGCAAAAAAAGGTGAGCAAAATACAATCTGATCTTACATATTCTTATAAACTAAAAAATGTCAGAAAAAAACTCATTATAGAGACCCCGAGTGGCAGAATCCTAATACTCCTCAAGGACTTGGATCATTTCTCTAACACTGCAACATAGAATTAGCAAGAAATATATTACTGTAATACAATCTCTCAACTATTCATATATAGAAATGATAAACCAAGAAATAGCGGGGGAAAAAACTCATAATAGATGCCCCCAATTAGCAGGTCTTTGTAAACTTGGAGAATTTCTCTTATTGCAATGAAAATTAGAGTCCCAAGTAGCAGATCTCTGTAAACTTGGAAATTTTCTCTTACTGCAATATAGATTTGCAAAATTACACACACCAAAATACAAAAACTGATATTAAGCATTCAAAGACAGAAGTGGTAAACTAACAAAAATGACTCAGAGACTTTAGTACCCCTTGGGTAGCAGAATCCCAATATTGCTCCACAACTCGTATCATTTTTCCAACACCAACATAAAAATTTTTGCAAAAATTAAATTAGCAACATACAATTTGCTCTAAGCATTCATAAAACTTATAATCTAAGAAAACGTCAGGAAAAACACATTATAGGAACCCCTAAGTAGCAAAGTCCCAATACTCCAACATAAGAAATTGCAAAATAATGACATCACTAAAATACCATCTCTCAAGTATTCTTAGAAATAAATTATTAGCTAAGAAAAAGGTAGAAAAAACTCATTATAGACACCCCCAAGTAGCATGGTCCGCGAGAACTCGGAAAATTTTCCATCACTACAACAAAAAATTCAAAATTTTGAAAAGACCAAAATACACTGATCTTAAGCATTCAAAGAAATGGTAAACTAAGAAAAGATATGGAAAAACACTTTAAAAGCCCCCCGAGTAGAAAACACACTTTAAAAGCCCCCTGAGTAGCAATCTCCCAATAATCCCCAAAATCTCGGATGCTCTGAACCCACAAACGTGACCGGCAATACTTGTCCAAGTATGCTCCGAACAAGTGGCACTGACACAAAGCCAATTGTACAACTAAGGGGAAATTTGCAAAATTCAATTTTAATCTTGTCACCCGTTAACTAATATTCCAGGGAAAATTAAATGTTTATTGTTTTTAAGAGGTCTGTTGGACTACCAAACATCAAATAAAGAAGACACGGAAATGAAGACCTATAATACCCATCTATTCTCTCTCTACCATTGATTTAAGTCTACAAGATAAGCTAATCCTCAAAATCATTTATCCTACCTTTTCTTTTCTTTTTTTCCGCAGAGCTCAGTTCAAAAAACTTGGAGTTGGAGGGGGACAACAGTTCAGAAAAAAGGATCCAGTCCTTTAAATAAGATATAAATCAATTGGAAGTGACTAATATAATTACATCAAATTACTCACTTTCATGAGAAATACAAATGCAAGAAGTATTGAAAGTTTAGTCATTTACATCAGACCACAGTCATGAAATGCAATTGCCTCTAGGAAAAGTAATTTTGGTAGTCAAATCTTAATTACCAAGATCTCATTTAAAATCCTGCTTGCCGGGATAAGGTGAAAAAAGATTGTCAGTCCTTCAAATAAGCTATACAAAAAAAAAAAAAAAAAAAAAAAAAAACAGTTGACAGTAATAAGTATAATTACATTGAATAACTCACTTTCATGAGGAATGCAAGTGCAACAAATATAGAAGCCCCCTTAATAGTAGCAGACAGAAATATAGACCTTTAATACCCATTCTGTTCTCCCTCCACCAAAATAGGATTATTGAATAAGTCCACAAAATCAGCTAATCCTTAAAATCATTTATTATCGTCAAAGAAACAAACAAGAAGAACATCCTGCTTGCAGAGTTCGGTTCAGAGAACTTGAAGGGGGATAACAGAGAAACAAAAGATTGTCAGTCCTTTAGATAATCTACAAAAGAAGAAATCAATCGAAAGTAATAAGTATATTTACATCGAATAACGCGATTTCATGAGAAATGCAAATGCAACAAGTATTGAAGGTTTAGTCATTTACATCAGACCATTCATGAAACGTGACAGCCCCCAAGTAATTTTGGCAGTCAAATCTTATTTACCAAGATCTCATTTACAATCCTGCTTGTAGGATGAGGGGATTAAATATGAAATAAAAAGAATGTCAGTCCTTTAAATAAGCTATAAGCTACAATAAAAGAAACCAATCGACAGTAAAAAAATATAATTACATTGAAGAACTCACTTTCATGAGCAATGCAAAATTGCAAATGCAACAAATATAGAAGCCCCCTCTCGGATCATCTCTCTTAACACTACAGCACCAAAAAAAGTGCAAGAATGACTCGAGCAATATACAATGTGCACTTAAGGATTACTTATAACTAAGAAAAGGTTGGAAGAAACCAGTTATAGACACCCCTCAGTAGCAAAATCCCAATACTCCTCAAGGACTTGGACTGTTTCACTAACACTGCAACATAAAAATTGCAAAATTAACATTACTAAATTACAATCTCTCAAGTATTCATTCATAGTTAGCAGTGAAATATAGAAAAAAAATCATTATAGAAAACCTCGAGTAGCACAGTCCTCGAAAACTTCAGAACATTTTCTATACTGCAACAAAAATTTGCAAAACTGTAAAGACCAAAATAGTGAAATACACACTGATCTTAAGCATTAAAGGATCGAAGTGGTAATAAGAAAAAAGGTCTGAAAAAACTCCTTAGAAGCCCCCAAGTAGCCGGCCCCATATTCTTCAAAACTTGGATCGCTTCTCAAACACTACAACAGAAAAAAATTACACAGTGACGTGCAATATACAATCTGATCTCAAGTATTCATATAAACTAAGAAAAGGTAGGGAAAAACTTATTATAGCCACCCCGAGTAGGCGAGTAGCAGAGTCCTAAAAGTCAAGAATTTAGACCATTTCTATAACACTGCAACATAAAAATTTGCAAGAATGACATTACAATCTCTCAAGTATTCACAGATGTAAATGATAACCCAAGAAGTGAAAAAAAACACAACTTGGGAGAACTTGAAATTTGCCCTCATTGCAATAAAATTTGCAAAATTGAAAAGACCCTATCTTAAGAATTCAAGATAAAGTGGAAAACTTAAAAAAAGGTCTGCATTCAGTACCACGTGGGTAGCCAAGTCCCAATACTTCTCAATGATACAGATCATTTTTCTCACACTACAATATCAAAAATTTGCAAAAATGACATAAGCAATATACAATATGCTCTGAAGTATATTCGACAACTTTCAACATTTCCCATCGCTGCAACAAAAAAATTGCATTATCAGAGAAGACAAAAAAAGCATTGATCTTAAGCATTTAAAGAAGTGGTAAACTAAGAAAATGTCTGAAAAAATATATTAGAAGCCCCCTGAGAAGCAGTCTCCCAATACTCAATTCCATAAGAACTCGAACCTTTTCTCCAACACTGTAACATAAATTTGCAGAAGTGACATTACAAAAATATAATATATTTATTATTCATATATATAGTGAGAAACTACGAAAATATGGAGAGAGAACTCATATAAATAAATACCCTAGGGAAACCTCATTATAAACACCCCAGTGTAGGGTACTCCTATGTTCAAGCTCACCGAGCTGAAACGTCTAAAGGTTTAATTGAAGATCGTTATTTATTTTCAAATACTATGTTATGGTAGCATCGACTCTTACACCTTGTTTGTTCATGGTTTTTCATGATTTCATATAGTATGGTATAGTTCAAATTAATGTTTGTTTTGACTTCCATGTCCAAGGTATGGTTTCTCATTGTAATCTCATGGTTTGAAAACCTCCACATCAACCAGCAATGGTAGTTTTATATATATATACACACCCACATACATACATATAAACAGACCATAGGGGTATTCAGCAAGAGAGAAAACACAAATAAGGAAAAGGATAGAGGAAACATATAACATAAGTCATTCATAGAAACCCACATACCACCACCATTCCAGATTTAACAGTGACTTGAGAAATGGCATTAAAAGCCTAAAAGTAAACATTCTACACGTCATCGCAAAAGAATTCTTGCAAAATTTAGAATGAATTATAAACCTACAAGAGGAGAGGCAATCTGATAAAATATTTGATTTAGTACAAGGTTGAAATATCATGCATCCTTTAGAAGTGAGCTCATGATAAATTAAACAAAAAGTCAATTTGGGAAAATAAGCTAACTAGGCAGAGATACCCCAATTTCAGAAACCTCCTAACAACATTGCTGAGAAGCACTGCAGCAGACATTCCCAAGCCCAGCATTCGTATAGGAAGAAAAGACAGTAAATAACAATTCACCCCCTGAGTAGTGTGCATGATTCCCAAGTATTCAAAACCATCATAAGCCCATAAGACACCACAAAATCTCCAATTCCTGAAACCCCCACCCAATGGCGAATTAAAAGAAAGTAATATGCAGAAATCAAAACATGAGATAAAAAAGCAATCCACGGCGAAGTTATTTATTCTACTGAATCTCCAATAAAAAAATCTCTATCACCAGACAGCAATAATGGATTTGGCGAAAGTCAAGGATCAAATTAAATATCTGATTGGACTCCCTTGAGCAGTGTTTTCCCAAAATACTTCTCAAGAACACAAGACGTCCTGAAACTCCACAACACTGAAGCTCCTATCAAAAAGGGTTTAACCAAGAAAAATACCATCAAAAGGGGAAAAAAACTCAAAAACAATTGTATAGGTATCCATGTCATTCTCTGTAATCAAACAAATAACAATAATTAAGTAGAAGACTAAACCAGCCACAAGACCTTGGACTGTTTCCAAACACTGCAACATAAAATTTTACAAAATTAACATTAATAAAACACTCCCTCTCAAGTATTCATAGATAGAAGGGATATACTAATAAAAAATAGATGAAAAAATTATTATAGAAAACCTCCAGTAGCACGGTCCTTGAAAACTTCAGAACATTTTTTATGCTGCAACCGAAATTCGAAAAACTGTAAAGACTAAAATACAAGCTGATCATGAGCATTAAAAGATCAAAGTGGTCAACTAAAAAAGGTATGGGAGAACTCCTTAGAAGCCCCTGAGTAGCAGAGCCCCAATACTCCTCAAAACTTGGATCTCACTTCTCAAACGTTTCAACAAAAAAAAAAAAATTAGAAAATGGCATGAGCAATATACAATCTGATCTCAAGTAGTCATATTATAGCCAACCCCAAGTAGCAGCCTAGCAGATATTTGAAAACACGGAGAACTCGGAAATTTTCCCCCACTGCAATAAAAATTTGCAAAACTGAAAAGACCAATATACAAACTTAAGCATCCATAGAAAAATGTCTGAGTTCAGTACCAATTTCACTACACCATATTTGCATGTCTCTACACTTACATAACAATGTTAACTAACATACTCATATGCTAATATCAACTCTGAAGATAAAATTTATCAACCAAGACAAGTCGATAGAAATCATTGTAGTCACCTAAGTAGCAAAGTCCCAATACTCCTCAAGAACTTGGACCATTTCAACACTGCAAATGACATTACTAAAATATAATCTCCCAAGTATTCACATAAAGAACTGATTAACTAAAAAAAGTAGAGAAAACTCATTATAGACATCGAATATAGCACAGAGCCCGAGAACTTGGAACACGCTCCAAGACTGCAACAAATTATTGAAAATTTGAAAGACCAAAATACACTGATCTTAAGCATTGAAAGAAAGGTAATGCAATAAAAAAGTCTGAAAAAACAATTTAGAAGCCCCTCGAGAAGCAGTCTCCCAATACTTCACAAGAAATTGGATCATTTCTTTATTCTGCAACATAAAAAATTTGACATGATCCACATACAATCTGGTTCTTAAGTATTCATATAAATTGCTAAGAAAAGGTCAGAAAAAACTCATTATTGGACATAACCGAGTGGCAGTCACAATATTCCATGAGAACTCGAATTGAATCTCTTCACCAACACTGTAACATAAATTTGCAGAAGTGCTATTATCAAAATACAATATCTTTAGTATTCATATATATATTAGTGAGAAACTAATAAAAGATAGAAAAAACTCATTATAAACACCCTGGAGCAGCAGTCTTGATACTCCACAAAACCTAGGATCATCTCTGAATCATCTGCAAGACTGTAAAAAAAACTTCCATAACATCACAGCTGCACGTTTTAACTCAAAACCAACAAACTTGTATATACGAATTTAACTTGCAAGGATAACCCAAATGATGAACATAAAAATAAAAACCAACTTAAACACAAAAATGTAAAATCATTTCATGCCCCTCCTGTTAACTGCCTCGTGATGCAGCACTCAAAAATCACCTTCCTGCTGAATGCACCTTTGTGCACAAGATTAACATGTTTACTTCATTGAACAAAAAATTTAGAGCGTTTGGAAATGAATAACAACATATTAACATGCCATTACCCTCATGGCTGCACAAAGCAATTGATCTTAACAGTTTAAAGAAGTTTTTGAGTGCTCAAAGAAAAGCAACATTACAGAAGTTTTCTATAAAAAAACAAAAAAACAAAATCAAGAGAGGGGAGAGAAAAATCAGAAAACCACACAAAAGAGGCTGCAGAAATAGCTCCACCTTAGAAGCACCTTAACAGTCATGACGACCACCCACACCTGTGGCCAACAAGAAACTACACATCAAACAGCAATGGCTGTTTATATATCTGTATAATAAACAGACCATAGGGGTATTCAACAAGGAGAGAGAACACAGATAGGGGCAGGGATTGAGTAGACGTAACAAAAGTCAAGCACAGAACCCCACATACTACATTAAACCCCTGACGGCTTCATAGTGTTTCAATCAATTATTAAATTTCCGTTAGATCATGTCCTTTTCTATTGACTGCTCTGAGATGCACTGCTGCGGCTGAATCCTCAACACATCATTGCAAAAGAATTTTAGCAAATTTTAGAATGAATTACATAGCTACAAGAGGCAATCTGATAAAATATTTGATTCAATACAAAGAATCAATCTTTCTTTTAGTTGTTGAATCTCCCCCAAATTTCGGAGATGTCCTAACAACACTGCTGAGAAGCATTGCAACCTACATTGCAAGAGTATCCGTATAGCAAGAAAAGAGAATAAATAACAAGTCATACACCCCCCGAGGCCGAATACACAAAAAGCTCTGTCCATTTATTCCCTCCAAAGAATCTGATGAGAGGGGAAAAACATCAAGAGTAGATTTACCTAAAATGGATTATTAATTTAAGAATGTCCCCTTCCTACTTTTTGGCTTCTACATTGTTCATTCCATGACTACTCCATGGTTGATTTAGCAGCCTTTTCAAAGTAATCAACAACAAACTCGCAGAACCATATGTTAAATAATCACGAAACAAACCATACCATATTGATCAATGCTGAGAGTATTCCACCAAGGACTTCATTATTTCACAGACGTCCTCATGAACAATTCTTCATTGCAACAAGAATTTGGCAAGACCGAAATATACTCTAAAGCAAGATATTGAGAAGTTGAATATTTTTCATTAGAAACCCACTTAATGATGCTCTGCACAACACTTCTCACAAACATGATTCGACATCTAATCCAAACTCGACTCAAAAGTCCAAGATTAAGAAGTTAGAAAAATCACCGACTAATCCCAGTTTATTAATCCATCGATTTATCAAACCTCAATCTTGGAAGATAAAGCAGATGTCCGATCGATATTTCAAACCTCCATCTTCTTCTGTAGCCAAGAATTGAACAAATAGAAAAGCAATCCAGCGAAGAACGTCCGATTGTCACCGATTACTTATTATTTAAAAACAATCCCGAATTTCCTATCAGATGATTATCTTCACAATAAATCACATGGGAAAAAAAAAACTACACAGAACCAACAAAATCTACCGTAAAGCGAGAACCAGCAAGAAAGAAGAGAATAGGTGATCGAAACTGAAAGAGAATTGAACTAGTAAGATAAGCAAACCAAAACCCGCCAAGGACTTCGTTATTTCACAGACGTCTCCAAGAACAATTCTTAACAAGAATGACCAGCAATATACTCAGAAGCTAAATATTTCACAAACACGATTTCCAAGATTAGGGTTTTAACCTATTCACGATATCTATCCAAACGCGTCACAAAAGTCCAAGATTAAGAAGTTATAAAAATCACCGATCCAAGCCCGATCGATTTATCAAACCTCAAATTCTAAGAAGATAAAGCAGATGACTGCCCAATCAATATTTCTTGAACAAATATAAAAGCAATTCAGCAGAGAACGTTTGATCCAATAACTAACTTGTCAGCAATTACCTTTAAAAAAAAATACCCCCACAAAGCGAGAACCAGCGAAGAGAGGAGACGAGGACATCAAAACTGACATCATCACCAAACTGTGGCTATATTTATAGATGCTGGCTGGTCAACATCGATGGCTATGATTTTCCGGTGCAATAACACATCGATGGTCCAAAATTTTTTCCTCAAATACGGTTTATGCTTTGACGCGGTTTTGACCTGAGTTAGATTATACGCGTTACGCGTCTACTTTAAATTCAAGATTTGCTGATGTAATTAATTTATTTTACTCATTTAGTTAATTTATTTTGGGAAATTAACTAAAACTAGCCAAAAAAAAACAAAAAGAGCTTTGTCATTTATTAAAATGAACCACAATATTTGAGTTTTGCTAAAATGTCCAACTTCTTCGAAGTCTATCCCGAAATTTCAAAATTTTAATTTTTTTTAAGTTAAACTTCAGATCTCTGAAGTTTTAATATCTTGTAAATGCATTTTTTTTTTGCTTTTCATTTAAAATTTAAAGAGAGAGGGCTTCAAGATCTTATTCTCAGGAAGAGTCGTACAAGACAACTCATATACGCTTCGGGAGCCGAGCCCCAACACTGGGGCTTAGGTCGGCACTTATATAATAGCCAGTCATCCATTAGAAGCAGGCAAAATGGTGATGAATTGCGATTGGTCCAAACGTTCGACCAACGACTTATTGCGACCTGCTCATCCATACTTAAAACTTCAGAGATCCAAAGTCAATTTTTCGGATCTTCAAGTTTAAATAAAAATAAATAATTAAATAAATAAAACTTCGGAACTTCTTGACTTTTTGACTGTATGTAATTCCGTAGTCTGAAACAACTCATTAGTAGCAGCTTTTTGATACTCCTCAAAAACACATTATTTCTCTTTAACTATACAACACAAAAAAAGTTGCAGGACTGACATGAGAAATATACATCAGCACTTAAGTATCCATAGAGCTTGTATACTAAGAAAATGTCTGAAAAACTAGTTATAGACACCCAAGCAGTGGACTCCCAATACTCTTCAAGAACTAGTATCGTTTCACTAACACTGCAACATAAAAATTTACAAAATTAACATTTCTAAAATACTATCTCTCAAAGTATTCAATTATAGACTTGATAAACTAAGAAGACGTATAAAACTATAACGACAGAAAGGGTGAATTAAAAAAAGATCCCGGAGAAATTCTAAGGAGCCCTTGAGTGACAGAGCCTCAGCACTGTTCAAAAACTTGGATCATTACTCAAAACAACATAAACTATGAAAAGGTGGGGAAAAACTTATTACAAACACCCGAGTAACCAAAACTGCAACATTAAAATTTGCAATAAATGTAATACAATCTCTCTATTCATAGATAGAAATTGTTAAAATCCCTAAGATATTGTTAGATTTATAATTATAATCATCCAAAGATATGATTATGAGTCTACATATCTCTAAAATATTGTTACATAGTCATTGAGATGATTATGTAATCCTAATAATTATTAGTATATTTAGTTTTTATATTCAACTTGATGTAATGCCTATATAAAAACATATCTCTTGTAATTCTAAGAATCCATAAATAAAAAATTGTCTTTTTTTACATGTTGGCAAATTTTCTTTAGATGTTTTGAGTTTGTTTTGGAATAATTTAAACTTTTGAGGCTTTTTTTTTGGAATATTTCAAACTTCCCGTTGTACATTTTCTAGCAATGTTAAACCATCCAAGCTTCCACAAGTTCCCGCCGTGCATTTTCCAACACTGTTAAACCATCCAAACCTCAGCATCTATTCCCGTTGCGCATTCTCCAGCGATATTAAAACATCCAAGTCATCATATATGTTCTTGTTGTACATTCTACAACGGTGTTAAAATACCCTTGTCTCTCTGTAGTTCTTTTACTAGTTTCATTTGTGACGAGCTTAGTGCAAAAGATACGTAAGCTCCGGCTTGAGGGAGTGTTAAAATCCCTAACATATTGTTAGAATCGTAATCATACTCATCCAAAGATATGATTAATGATTATGTAATCCTAACGGTTATTAGTAATTTAGTTTATATAATTAACTTGATGTAATATAAAGACATCTCTCTTGTAATTCTAAGAATCTAGAAATATAAAATTGGTTTATTACTTTACAAAAATGATAAACCAAGAATAAGTTGGAATAAAAGGTCTCATAGACAGCCCCCGTATCAGCCATCAGGTCGTCGTCGAAAAATTGAAAATTTGCGCACACGATAATAAAAATTGACACAAATCATTTTTCTAACAATACAGCATAAAAAGTGTGCAAAAATGACGTAAGTAATATATGCTATGAAGTAATAAAACCTTTAAATCAAGAATAGGTTGGTAAAAAATCATTATAGATACCCCTCAGTAGCATAGTCTCCTCAAGAATTTGAACCATTTCGACACATCATCAACATAAAAATATGCAAAAATAAGTGGAACGTGTTTGATATGTTAGTTTTATACATTTATAGAATTAAGTTTAATCAAATATCTCAATTGTAGGGATTGAGTTAATTAAATCAATTCCTCAATTTTAGGGAGTGATTATAAGAAGATTAAGTTCCCTGATTTAAATTCCTGGGTTTTCTCTACAGTAGCTACATATATGGCCTTAGGTTTGTATCAAGAAATAAATTCAATATAATTACTCTAATTTTTAACATGGTATCAGAGACAGAGACTCTTGAGAATCAATACTCCTATCAACCTTAATTGTTGTTTCTTTTCCTCTGCCTTCATAACAGATTTATCATGTCCGAGGTAGTTACAATTGGTCAAAGCACAAGAGACTTACAAAATATGCAGTCTACATATAAATTAAATGGAAAGAATTACTTGAAGTGGTATCAGGTAGTTCAGACTTTTCTCAAAGGAAAAGGAAAACTGAGCCATCTCTTTGGTACTAAAATTATCTGAAAGTAAATAAAGAGAGAACATTAATTTTGGAGATAACTTTATGTGCGAGAAGAACTTATGGGAGATCTCAAGTTTGAGGCTTGGGATGATGAGGATGCTATGATTATGACGTGGCAGTGGAGCTCCATGACACCAGATATTAGTGATACATGCATGTTTTTGTCCACGGCTAAGGAGAACTGGGAGTCAATCAAGCAAACATATTCCAAAGGAAAAGATATTGCTCAAGTCTATGAGATAAAGATCAAGACTGTTGTTGCCAAACAGAAAAATAAGTCGATCACAAGAGTATTCCAATCAGTTGCAAAATCATTGGCAGGAACTTGATTACTATCGCTGCATACCAATTAAGTGTAGTGCTGATACAACAGCTCTGAGGCAATTTATTAAAAAGGATAAGTCTCTGACTTTCTTGCTCTTCTCAATGATGAGTTTGATTAGGCAAGAGTAGATTTGATCAGAATTTTAGGAAAAGAACTACCCTCGTTACAGGAAGCCATCTCCATAGTTAGAGCAGAAGAGGTGTGATGCTTCAATCCCTAACAAAAGGGTCCGCTATGGTGGCTAATGGTGGGAACAATCAAAGCCTAATCCGGATATAGCTTATGTTGTGGGTGTGATAAGTCAGTTTATGCACAGCCCCAAAGAAGTGCACCTGCAAGCTGTCTATCGTGTCCTCCACTACCTAATGGCTAAACCTGGGAGAGGAATCTTGTTCAAAAGGAATAAAAGGCTACTACTAGAAGCCTATACTGATGCTGACTATGCAGGTTTAGTGATCGACAGAAGATCCACCTCAGGATACTGCACTTTCTTAGGTGGTAATCTTGTGACTTGGAGAAGCAAGAAACAGAACGTAGTGGCTGAATTAAGTGCAGAAGCAGAATTTAGAGCAATAGCACAGGTGATCTGTGAGCTACTTTTGTTGAAGATTATTTTAGAAGGCTTGAAAATCAAGTGGGATGGACTAATAAGACTTTATAGTGATAACAAGTCTGCAATAAGTATTTCTCATAACCCGGTGCAACATGACAGAACAAAACATATTGAAGTAGACAGGAACTTCATAAGGGAAAAACTGGACACTGGATTGATTTGCATGCCCTATGTGTCAACCAACTTGATGTGCTAACAAAAGGTCTCAATGGTGCAACATTTCAGTAAATCATTTCCAAACTTGAAAGTGGAAAAATTGTGTTTGATATGTTAGTTATATACATTTATAGAATTAAGATTAATCAAATCCCTTAATTGTAAGGATTGAGTTAATTAAATCAATTCCTCAATTTTAGTGATTGATTATAAGAAGATTAGGTTTCCTGATTTAAATTCCTAGGATTGAGTTAATTAAATCAATTCCTCAATTTTAGGGATTGATTATAATAAGGTTGGACAACAATGAAATCAACTCAATCACCAAACATCACCTTGGGAACATACAAACCATCAAAACAATCCAGCTAACTCACAAGCTGCAACAAAAATTTGCAAAAATTAATTAAATTATAACCTAAACTTAATTGTATTCAAATAGGCATAGATGGAATCTAAAAACAAGAAGAATAGACGATGTCATTAGAAACTCCCTGAGCAATGGATGGCCCCAATATTCCACCAAAAAGAACTTGAAAATTTTCATTATCACTCCAACATAAACAAGCAAAAATCAAAGGCCAAATTCCAAATTGAATTATATTTAGACAGCCTGTCAGAGAATAATAAGCTAGGGAAAAGAATAAAAATCCTACACAGAGAATCAAAGTCCCAATAATCCTCAACATAGAAATGCGTCAAATCACTGAAAAGTAAATTTGCAAAAGTAGACCATTACAATGAAATTTTAGTATTCAGACAGGAGAAATATAAGCAAATAACAAGGAAAGAAACAAAAAAACACTCATTGGAAATCCCCCCTTGAGTAGCAGTCCAAGAATTCCTGGAAAAGACCAGTTTCTCTGAAACTGCAGCACATAATTTGCACAAATAAAAGACTGAAGTACAATCCAAACTATATTATTCAGATAAGCAGATTGAAGGAAGGACTAGGAAAGAGAAATGAAGTCATCAGATACCTCTGAGTAGTAGATAGCTAGCCCCAATATTCCTCAAAACTTGAAACATTTTGCCATCACTGCTCTAAAAATTTGCAAAAAAATGAAACAAAAAATTATAAACTGAATTTAAAGATTCAGTTCGGCAGATATAAGTTAGCTAAATATATAAGAAATAACCTAAGGACAGACTTTCAAACATGCTAGAAAACTCCCAGTAGAAAGGTCCCATAAGAACTTGCAAAAATGAAAAGACTATAATCTGCCTTGAGTTTGCATAGATAAAAATGAAAAGATAAGAAAAGTTCGAAAAAACTCATTCTAGACACTAGCGAAGTCTGAATATTATCCATAAACACTTGTAAAATGACCACGTCACTGCAACAAAAATACTCAAAATGAAAGATCAAAAAATAGAACCTGAGCTTAAACAAGGAAATGCAAAAAAGGAAGACAAATTACAATTTGAACTCTTCATTTTCATAAGGTAAACCCAAAGAACAATAAAAAGAGAAAAAATAAAAAAAACTAATAACACCCTGCAAAAACACAACATAGGTATTCCTTGAAATCATCAATTTTTTCTGCACATTGCAACCTAAATTCAACAAAAGAAAAAAGAGAGAACAAAATTTGAAATTTCAATAGAAAACAAGCATAAGTAGAATCAATAAACAACGAAAAGGACTGAAAACATCAATAGACGACGCTGAGTAGTAGATAAATTCTTTAAAAAATAAGTCATTAGAGTATCAGACACCTCAAGAAGCAGATGGCCAGTCCTGATACTCGAAACTAAAATACACTGCAGCAGAAATTTGCGAAACTGTGAAGGCCAAAATACAAACTGATCTCAAGCATTCAATGATCGAAAAACTAAAAAAGTCTGAAAAACTCCTTAGAAGCCCCCGAGTAGCAAAGCCCCAATACTCCTCAAAAACTTAGATCTCTCTACTATAAGATATCTGCAAAAAAAGGTGAACAAAATACAATCTGATCTTACGTATCCTTATTAACTAAAAATGTCAGAAAAAAACTCATTATAGAGACCCCGAGTGGCAGAATCCTAATACTCGTCAAGGACTTGGATCATTTCTCTAAAACTGCAACATAGAATTAGCAAGAAAGATATTACTGTAATACAATCTCTCAACTATTCATATATAGAAATCATAATAGATGCCCCCAATTAGCAGGTCTTTGTAAACTTGGAAAATTTCTCTTATTGCAATGAAAATTAGAGTCCCAAGTAGCAGGTTAAACTTGGAAATTTTCTCTTACTGCAATAAAGATTTGCAAAATTACACACACCAAAATACAAACTGATATTAAGCATTCAAAGACAGAAGTGGTAAACTAACAAAAATGACTCAGACTCTTTAGTACCCCTTGGGTAGCAGAATCCCAATATTGCTCCACGACTCGTATCATTTTTCCAACACCAACATAAAAAATTTTGCAAAAATTTAATTAGCAACATACAATTTGCTCGAAGTATTCATAAAACTTATAATCTAAGAAAACGTCGGGAAAAACACATTATAGGAACCCCTGAGTAGCAAAGTCCCAATACTCCAACATAAGAAATTGCAAAATAATGACATCACTAAAATACCATCTCTCAAGTATTCTTAGAAATAAATGATTAGCTAAGAAAAGGTAGAAAAAACTCATTATAGACACCCCCAAGTGGCATGGTCCGCGAGAACTCAGAACATTTTCCATGGTAAACTAATAAAAGATCTGGAAAAAAACACTTTAAAAGCCCCCCGAGTAGAAAACACACTTTAAAAGCCCCCGAGTAGCAATCTCCCAATAATCCTCAAAAACTCGGATGCTCTGAACCCACAACCGTGACCGGCAATACTTGTCCAAGTATGCTCTGAACAAGTGGCACTGACACAGAGCCAATTGTACAATTAAGGGGAAATTTGCAAAATTCAATTTTAATCGTCACTCGTTAACTAATATTCCAGGGAAAAATAAATGTTTATTGTTTTTACGAGGTCTGTTGGACTACCAAACATCAAATAAAGAAGACACGGAAATAAAGACCTATAATACCCATCTAATCTCCCTCTACTAAAATATGACCATTGATTTAAGTCTACAAAATAAGCTAATCCTCAAAATCATTTATCCTACTCTTTTTTTTCTTTTTTTTTGCAGAGCTCAGTTCAAAAAACTTGGAGTTGGGTTGGAGGGGGACGACAGTTTAGAAAAAAGGATTCAGTCCTTTAAATAAGATATAAAAGAAGAAATCAATTGGAAGTGACCAATATAATTACATCAAATTACTCACTTTCATGAGATATACAAATGCAAGAAGTATTGAAAGTTTAGTCATTTACATCAGACCACAGTCATGAAATGCAATTGCCCCTAGGTGAAGTAATTTTGGTAGTCAAATCTTAATTACCAAGATCTCTTTAAAATCCTGCTTGCCGGGATAAGGTGAAAAAAGATTGTCAGTCCTTCAAATAAGCTATACAACAACAAAAAAAAAAAAAAAAAATCAGTTGACAGTAATAAGTATAATTACATTGAATAACTCACTTTCATGAGTAATGCAAGTGCAACAAATATAGAAGCCCCTTAATAGTAGCAGACAGAAATATAGACCTTTAATACCCATTCTGTTCTCCCTCCACCAAAATAGGATTATTGAATAAGTCTACAAAATCAGCTAATCCTTAAAATCATTTATTATCGTCAAAGAAACAAACAAGAAGAACATCCTGCTTGCAGAGCTCGGTTCGGAGAACTTGAAGGGGGATGACAGAGAAACAAAAGATTGTCAGTCCTTTAGATAAGCTACAAAAGAAGAAATCAATCGAAAGTAATAAGTATATTTACATTGAATAACGCGATTTCATGAGAAATGCAAATGCAACAAGTATTGAAGGTTTAGTCATTTACATCAGACCAGTCATGAAACGTGACAGCCCCCAAGTAATTTTGGCAGTCAAATCTTACTTACCAAGATCTCATTTACAATCCTGCTTGTAGGATGAGGGGATTAAAATATAAAAGAATGTCAGTCCTTAAATAAGCTATAAGCTACAATAAAAGAAACCAATCGACAGTAAAAAGTATAATTACATTGAAGAACTCACTTTCATGAGCAATGCAAAATTGCAAATGCAACAAATATAGAAGCCCCCTCTTGAATCATCTCTCTTAACACTACAGCACCCAAAAAAGTACAAGAATGACTCGAGCAAAATACAATGTGCACTTAAGGATTACTTATAACTAAGAAAAGGTGGAAGAAACCAGTTATAGACACCCCTCAGTAGCAAAATCCCAATACTCCTCGAGGACTTGGACTGTTTCACTAACACTGCAACATAAAAATTGCAAAATTAACATTACTAAATCACAATCTCTCAAGTATTAGTATTCATGCATAGTTAGCAGTGAAAATATAGAAAAAAAATTCATTATAGAAAACCTCGAGTAGCACAGTCCTCGAAAACTTCAGAACATTTTCTATACTGCAACAAAAATTTGCAAAACTGTAAAGACCAAAATACACACTGATCTTAAGCATTAAAGGATCGAAGTGGTAATAAGAAAAAAGGTCTGAAAAAACTCCTTAGAAGCCCCCAAGTAGCCGGCCCCAATATTCTTCAAAACTTGGATCGCTTCTCAAACACTACAACAGAAAAAATTTACACAGTGACGAGCAATATACAATCTGATCTCAAGTATTCATATAAACTAAGAAAAGGTAGGGAAAAACTTATTATAGCCAGCCCGAGTAGGCGAGTAGCAGTCCTAAAAGCCAAGAATTTAGACCATTTCTATAACACTGCAACATAAAAATTTGCAAGAATGACATTACAATCTCTCAAGTAAATCATTTCACAGATGTAAATGATAACCCAAGAAGTGAAAAAAACACAACTGGGGAGAACTTGAAATTTGCCCTCATTGCAATAAAAATTTGCAAAATTGAAAAGTATCTGAAGAATTCAAGATAAAGTGGAAAACTTAAAAAAAGGTCTGCATTCAGTACCACGTGGGTAGCCAAGTCCCAATACTTCTCAATGATACAGATCATTTTTCTCACACTACAATATCAAAAATTTGCAAAAAAGACATAAGCAATATACAATATGCTCTGAAGTATATTCGACAACTTTCAACATTTCCCATCGCTGTAACAAAAAAATTGCATAATCAGAAAAGACAAAAAAAGCATTGATCTTAAGCATTTAAAGAAGTGGTAAACTAAGAAAATGTCTGAAAAAATATTTTAGAAGCCGCCTGAGAAGCAGTCTCCCAATACTCAATTCCATAAGAACTCGAACCTTTTCTCCAACACTGTAACATAAATTTGCAGAAGTGACATTACAAAAATATAATATCTTTATTATTCATATATATAGTGAGAAACTACGAAAATAGGGAGAGAGAACTCATATAAATAAACACCCTAGGGCAACCTCATTATAAACACCCCAGTGTAGGGTGGTACTATGTTCAAGCTCACCGAGATGAAACGTCTAAAGGTTTAATTGAAGATCATTATTTATTTTCAAATACTATGTTACGGTAGCATCAACTCTTACACCTTGTTTGTTCATGGTTTTTCATTATTTCATATAGTATGGTATAGTTCAAATTAATGTTTGTTTTGACTTCCATGTCCAAGGTATGGTTTCTCATTGTAATCTCGTGGTTTGAAAACCATGAATTTTGGAGAGTTTTTAAACAATGATTTGGTGGTTTGTCATGGTTTTATAATTTTGTATTCCTAAAATATCCTTAATAAAATTTTAAAATGCCAATTCTACCCTATTAAATGCAAACATGTGCCATAAAACTTGGCCTCCTTTTTGTTGTATTCCTTCATCTTCTCCTTCAAAGTTTTATACTCCAACTTCACATCCCTAACTCTACCACACAAGCAGCCAGAAAAAAATGATTAAAACATGAATGAAAGAAACAAATGTGGTAATGATCTCCCTGACCATATTAAAATATCCCAATTCTGCGAAAAGTTAAAAATCAACACTGGCTTCTCTACAGCACTAAAATCAAAACCATGGCAAAGCCCAAAGCCAAATCTCAATGCTATGCCTGACCAGAACAGGGATGCACCTGTTACCAGGATCAATCTCAAGTGCTTTCTTGATATCAAATTCTGCCAAATCTGCCATCTGAATGTATGCCTGAGCCCTTCTATACAGAATTTCTAATATCCAAGTCAAGCACCTGTACAATTATCAATGCCCATAAACCTGGAACAAACATTAAAAATGAAGGAATAAAAAGCAGAGAGTTTCTTCAGTTTTTGAACCTTTGTACATAGTTTTCTGCCTGCTTGTAATCTCTGAGTTTCAACTTACAGGCGGCATCATTGAGATTGCAAGCCACCTTCAAAGCCTTGGCCTGTTTTTTCTCGAACTGGGCTAGGGCAATGATTTTTGAGAACAGTTGAAAGATAAAAATGAATCTGCTTTGGGGATTGGAGATACTTGATGATTCTAAGCATCTCATTTAGAAGGATGATGAGAATACATTGTTAAGGCAACACAAATTGATTGCGCAAGCTATTGCTTGGTATCCTGACATGAGCTCTGCATGATTTCTGATTCAATCATTACGCATATTGATCGACATAGATTGAGCACAAATTGCAGAGAGAAATTGCTCAACTATGCAAATTTGATCAGATGCTTGCGCATATTGGATGAGGTACGGAACCATGGAATGCAAGAAGAGAATAATAAGAGTCAAATTGCACATGAATTAAGACAGGAAGGAGAAAAAATTAGAGATAAGCTAATGAAACATTTGAGCATTTTAGTCATTTTATCATTTTTGGAACCATACCATACCATCAAACCAAACAAAAACAGATTACTTAACCATATCATACTATACTATACCATCTTCCCAAACATGGTAACGGTAATTTCAGTACAATACCATACAATACCATACCGTACCATACATTACTAAACCATGGTGCACTTCATCTACACAAGGTATAAGGTTGCCTAAGCTAGAGGACCTTACTAGATTGCAGTTACACCACTCGCAGTGTCCTTCCAACTCTGACCTAGTAACTGCAGAAAAAGATAGTTTGCAAGTTTTTACCCATTTCACTCCTATGGAAGGGGCCCACCTCAAACAGAAGTCCAGAATTCACATCTGCAACAAAAACTTTCATAACACCATAGTTGCATGTTTTATGTGTTTCAAGAGAAAGAAACACATAAACGTAAAATCATTTCATCCCCTCATGATGTAGCAATCAAATATTAAATTTCTAGAAAATCACCTTCCTGTTGAATGCACCTTTGTGCACAAGATTAACATGTTTACTTCATCAAACAAAATTTTTAGCAAGTTTTGTAACAAAGAACATCGCATCCCTTAGGAAACAAGGTTGTGTAAAGCAAAAAATCTTACCTCGTCAAAGCCACAGATTCTGATAAAACAGTTGTAGTACAGGTAACTGTCTAGTATAATAAGGTTGGACATTATGTATCAACACAATAACCAAACATCACCTCCAGCAAACTCATAAGCGTAGACAATAAATACTCTTGAACCTCCATCCGTAAACAAAGAGCACCATTACAGAAGTTTACTACAAAATAAAAAACAAAAAGCAAAGAGGGGGGAGAGAAGACCACGCAAAATAGACTGCAGAAATAGCTTCACCGTAGAAGCACTGATGCACCTTAACAGACATGACGAGAAAATCATTACATCCCCTCCCCTGTGGCCAACAAGAACCTCCACATCGACCAGCAATGGTTGTTTTATATATATACACACACATACATTCATATAAACAGACCATAGGGGTATTCAGCAAGAGAGAAAACACAAATAAGGAAAAGGATAGAGGAAACATATAACAGAAGTCATTCATAGAACCCCACATACCACCACCATTCCAGATTTAACAGTGACTTGAGAAATGGCATTAAAAGCCTAAAAGTAAACATTCTACACATCATTGCAAAAGAATTCTTGCAAGATTTAGAATGAATTATAAACCTACAAGAGGAGAGGCAATCTGATAAAATATTTGATTTAGTACCTTTCTTCTCCAAGAAATAATATAACAAGGTTGAAATATCATGCACCCTTTAGAAGTGAGCTCATGATAAATTAAACAAAAAATCAATTTGGGAAAATAAGCTAACCAGGCAGAGATACCCCAATTTCAGAAACCTCCTAACAACATTGCTGAGAAGCACTGCAGCAGAAATTTGCAAGCCCAGCATTCGTATAGGAAGAAAAGAGAGTAAATAACAATTCACCCCTTGAGTAGTGTGCACGGTTCCCAAGTATTCAAAACCATCATAAGCCCATAAGACACCACAAAATCTCCAATTCCTGAAACCCCCACCCAATGGCGCATCAAAAGAAAGCAATATGCAGAAATCAAAACATGAGATAAAAAAGCAATCCACGGTGAAATTCTTTATTCTACTGAATCTCCAATAAAAAATCTCTATCACCAGACATCAATAAAAGATTTGGCAAAAGTCAAGGATCAAACTAAATATCTGATTGGACTCCCTTGAGCAGTGTTTTCCCAAAATACTTCTCAAGAACACAAGACGTCCTGAAACTCCACAACACTGAAGCTCCTATCAAAAAGGGTTTAACCAAGAAAAATACCATCAAAGGGGAAAAAAACTCAAAAACAATTGTATAGGTATCCATGTCATTCTCTGTAATCAAACGAATAACAATAATTAAGTAGAAGACTAAACCAGCCACACAAGCACATGATAAAAATCCCAATAATCCTCAAGACCTTGGACTGTTTCCAAACACTGCAACATAAAAATTTACAAAATTAACATTAATAAAACACTCTCTCTCAAGTATTCATAGATAGAAGTGATACACTAATAAAAAATAGATGAAAAAACTATTATAGTAAACCTCCAGTAGCACGGTCCTTGAAAACTTCAGAACATTTTTTATGCTGCAACCGAAATTTGAAAAATTGTAAAGACCAAAATACAAGCTGATCTTGAGCATTAAAAGATCAAAGTGGTAAACTAAAAAAGGTATGAGAAAACTCCTTAGAAGTCCCTGAGTAGCAGAGCCCCAATACTCCTCAAAACTTGGATCTCACTTCTCAAACGTTTCGACAAAAAAAATTAGAAAATGGCATGAGCAATATACAATCTGATCTCAAGTAATCATAATATAGCCAACCCCAAGTAGCAGCCTAGCAGATATTTGAAAACTCGGAGAACTTGGAAATTTCCCCCACTGCAATAAAAATTTGCAAAACTGAAAAGACCAATATACAAACTTAAGCATCCATAGAAAAATGTGAGTTCAGTACCATTTCTAACATTCTAACACTACAACATAAAAAATTTGCAAAAATGACATAACTAATATAACAATATGCTCTGAAGTATTCATAAAATTTATCAACCAAGACAAGGTCGATAAAAATCATTGCAGTCACCTAAGTAGCAAAGTCCCAATACTCCTCAAGAACTTGGACCATTTCAACACTGAAAATGACATTACTAAAATATAATCTCCCAAGTATTCACATAAAGAACTGATTAACTAAAAGAGTAGAGAAAACTCATTATAGACCTCGAATATAGCACAGCGCTCGAGAACTTGGAACACGCTCCAAGACTGCAACAAAATATTGAAAATTTGAAAAGACCAAAATACACTGATCTTAAGCATTGAAAGAAAGGTAATGCAATAAAAGGTCTGAAAAAACAATTTAGAAGCCCCTCGAGAAGCAGTCTCCCAATACTTCACAAGAAATTGGATCATTTCTTTATCACTGCAACATAAAAAATTTGACATGATCCACATACAATCTGGTTCTTAAGTATTCATATAAATTGCTAAGAAAAGGTCAGAAAAAACTCATTATTGGACATAACCGAGTGGCAGTCACAATATTCCATCAGAACTCGAATTGAATATCTTCACCAACACTGTAACATAAATTTGCAGAAGTGCTATTATCAAAATACAATATCTTTAGTTTCATATATCTTTAGTATTGATATATATATTAGTGAGAAACTAATAAAAGATAGAAAAAACTCATTATAAACACCCTGGAGCAGCACAGTCTTGATACTCCACAAAACTTAGGATCATCTCTGAATCATCTGCAAGACTGTAAAAAAACTTCCATAACATCACAGCTGCACGTTTTAACTCAAAACCAACAAACTTGTATATACGAATTTAACTTACAAGGATAACCCAAATGATGAACATAAAAATAAAAACCAACATAAACACAAAAATGTAAAATCATTTCATGCCCCTCCTGTTAACTGCCTTGTGATGCAGCACTCAAAAATCACCTTCCTGCTGAATGCACCTTTGTGCACAAGATTAACATGTTTACTTCATTGAACAAAAAATTTAGCGCGTTTGGAAATGAATAACAACATATTAACATGCCATTACCCTCATGGTTGCACAAAGCAATTGATCTTAACAGTTTAAAGAAGTTTTTGAGTGCTGCAAAGAAAAGCAACATTACAGAAGTTTTCTATAAAAAACAAAAAAACAAAATCAAGAGAGGGGAGAGAAAAATCAGAAAACCACACAAAAGAGACTGCAGAAATAGCTCCACCTTAGAAGCACCTTAACAGTCATGACGACCACCCACACCTGTGGCCAACAAGAAACTACACATCAACCAGCAATGGCTGTTTATATATCTGTATAATAAACAGTCCATAGGGGTATTCAACAAGGAGAGGGAACACAGATAGGGGCAGGGATTGAGTAGACGTAACAAAAGTCAAGCACAGAAACCCACATACTACGTTAAACCCCTGACGGCTTCATAGTGTTTCAATCAATTATTAAATTTCCGTTAGATCATGTCCCTTTCTATTGACTGCTCTGAGATGCACCGCTGCGGCTGAATCCTCAACACATCATTGCAAAAGAATTTTAGCAAATTTTAGAATGAATTACATAGCTACAAGAGGCAATCTGATAAAATATTTGATTCAATACGAAGAATCGATCTTTCTTTTAGTTGTTGAATCTCCCCCAAATTTCGGAGATGTCCTAACAACATTGCTGAGAAACATTGCAACCTACATTGCAAGAGCATCCGTATAGCAAGAAAAGAGAATAAATAACAAGTCATACACCCCCGAGGCCGAATAGACCTGAAAGTAATATGTGATGATCAATTCAGGAAATAAAAAGCATCCCATGGGGAATATACCTTATCATACACCAAATTTTTGCGAAGTCCATAAAAATTTGAGAAGACGTATCCATTGGATTGAAGTGCGGGCGTTATGCTTCTGACCTAACCACTCCTTTCAATAATCGAGTAAGATATGGTATATAGGGAAAAAGTCCAGTAATAGTCCCAATATTAATTCAACAACGTAAAATATACATTCAGAAGTCCAACAGACCAAACTCTCTCACAAGTCATAACCAAACCATAGGTATGGAACAGAACTGACTCAAATAACAAAGAGATGCACCAAAGAGAAAATCATGGAAAATAAGTACACAAAAAAGGTTTCCGTCACTTCATTCCCTACTGGCAGGTATTGCTCCAAATAATACTTACTAAAAAGTAAAAAAATCCAAAGAATCTGTGACAGGAAAATATTAACAAACATCCAAAGTAGATTTACCTAATATGGATTATTAATTTAAGAATGTCCCCTCACTTCCCACTTTTTCGCTTCTACATTGTTCCTTCCATGACAACTCCATGGTTGATTTTAGCTGCCTTTTTTAAGCAATCAACAACAAACTCGCAGAGAAGTGTTAAATAATCAAGAGATGAACCATACCATATTGACCAATGACCAGAGCATTCCACCAACAACGCATGTAACCTCATCAAAATTGAACTAATAAGATAACAAGCAAACCACAAACCGCCAAGGACTTCATTATTCCACAGACGTCCCCAAGAACAATTCCTAGTTAAAAAGCTGCAACAGAAATTTGGCAAGACCAGCAAGATACTGAGAAGCAGAATATTTTTCATTAGAAACCCACTGAATGATGCTCTGCACAACACTTCTCCACAAAAACTAGAAATATCTCTTAATCATCTGCAACAAAAACTTTCATAACACCATAGTTGCAAGTTTTAACTAAAAACCAACAAATTATATTCATGACTTTGACGAACAGGGATAATCTAAAGAGAAAAACTAAATGATGAACATAAAATTAAAACCAACATAAACACATAAATGTTAAATCATTCCATGCCCCTTCTGTTAACTGCCTCAAGATGCAGCACTCAAAAATATCTTCCTGTTGAATGCACTTCTGTGAACAAGATTAAAATTTTACTTCATTAAACAAAACTTTTAGCAAGTTTTGCAATGAATAACACGGCATTACCCTACGAAACATGGTTGCACAAAGCAATTGATCTTACCTCGGCAAAACCACAGAGTGTGATAAAACAGTCATGGTATAATAAAGTTGGACTTTATGTACCAACCCACAAACCAAACATCGCCTTAGACCATAGGGGTATCCACCAAGGAGAGAGAATGCAGCAGATAAGGACAGGGATAGAGGAGACATGTAACAAAAGCCGAGCATAGAACCCCACATACTACTTTAAACCCCTGACGGCTTCATAGTGTTACAATCAATTATTAAATTTCTGTTAGATCATGTCCTTTCTATTGACTGCTCTGAGATGCACTGCTGCGGCTGAATCCTCAACACATCATTGCAAAAGAATTCTAGCAAATTTTAGAAATGGATTACATAGCTACAAGAGGCAATCTGATAAAATATTTGATTCAATAATTTTTTCCTCCAGAAAATAGCACAACAAGGTTGAAGTAGCATCCATCATTTAGAAGTTAGCTCATGATAAATTAAGCCAAAAGTCAATTTGGGAATTAAACAAACCAGGCAGAGATAGCCCCAATTTCAGAGATGACAACATTGCTGAGAAGCACTGCAACCAAAATTGCAAGATCAGCATTCATATAGGAAGAAACGCGAATAAATAACAAGTCATACGCCCCCCAATAGTGTGCATAAGTGATAAGAAGTAAACCAATAGTGTGCATAAGCGAATAAATAGCAAGTCCAACTCCTGAAAAAAACACACCCAATGGCCAAAGCAGTTCAAAACATACTTGAAAGTACTATGCTGAAATAAAAAGTAAACCAGGGAGTACATTTCTTATCATACACTGCCTGCTTAGAGAGTAAATAACTAATAAAAAAAATCCAGAATTCATTCGTTGTAATAAAAAACAAACAACAATGATCAAGTAAATGACTAAACAGAAACAAGCAAATGATATGGTATATTGGGAAAAAGTCCATGAGTAGTCCCAATATTAATTCAACACAACCCAAAATATGTGTTCAGAAGTCGACCACACCAAACTCTCCCATAACCAAACCATATGAATGGAACACGACTAACTCGAATAACAAAGAGATGCACCAAAGAGAAAATCTTGGAAAATAAGTACACAAAAAAGCTATCTGTCCATTTATTCCCTACCGGCAGGAAACTCCAAAGAATCTGATGAGAGGGGAAAAACATCAAGAGTAGATTTACCTAAAATGGATTATTAATTTAAGAATGTCCCCTTCCTACTTTTTGGCTTCTACATTGTTCATTCCATGACTACTCCATGGTTGATTTAGCAGCCTTTTCAAAGTAATCAACAACAAACTCGCAGAGCCATATGTTAAATAATCACGAAACAAACCATACCATATTGATCAATGACGAGAGTATTCCACCAAGGACTTCATTATTTCACAGACGTCCCCATGAACAATTCTTTATTGCAACAAGAATTTGGCAAGACCGGAATATACTCTAAAGCAAGATATTGAGAAGTTGAATATTTTTCATTAGAAACCCACTTAATGATGCTCTGCACAACACTTCTCACAAACATGATTTACAAGATTAGGGTTATAACGTATTCACGACATCTAATCCAAACTCGACTCAAAAGTCCAAGATTAAGAAGTTAGAAAAATCACCGACTAATCCCAGTTTATTAATCCATCGATTTATCAAACCTCAATCCTGGAAGATAAAGCAGATGTCCGATCGATATTTCAAACCTCCATCTTCTTCTGTAGCCAAGAATTGAACAAATAGAAAAGCAATTCAGCGAAGAATGTCCGATTGTCACCGATTACTTATTATTTAAAAACAATCACGAATTTCCTATCAGATGATTATCTTCACAATAAACACATGGAAAAAAAAACTACACAGAACCAACAAAATCTACCGTAAAGCGAGAACCAGCAAGAAAGAAGAGAATAGGTGATGGAAACTGAAAGAGAATTGGACTAGTAAGATAACAAGCAAACCACAACCCGCCAAGGACTTCGTTATTTCACAGACGTCTCCAAGAACAATTCTTTATTGAAAAACTGTAACAAGAATGACCAGCGAGATACTGAGAAGCTAAATATTTCACAAACACGATTTCCAAGATTAGGGTTATAATCTGTTCACGATATCTATCCAAACACGTCACAAAAGTCCAAGATTAAGAAGTTATAAAAATCACCAATCCAAGCCCGATCGATTTATCAAACCTCAAATTCTAAGAAGATAAAGCAGATGCCCGCCCGATCAATATTTCTTGAACAAATATAAAAGCAATTCAGCGGAGAACGTTCGATCCAATAACTAACTTGTTAGCAATTACCTTTAAAAAATACCCCCACAAAGCGAGAACCAGCGAAGAGAGGAGACAAGAGGACATCAAAACTGACATCGTCACAAAACTGTGGCTATATTTATAGATGCTGGGTGGTCAACATCGATGGCTATGATTTTGCGGTGCATTAACACATCGACGGTCCAGAATTTTTTCCTCTTCAAATACGGTTTATGCTTTGACGCGGTTTTGACCTGAATTAGATTATACGCGTTACGCGTCTGCTTCAAATTCAAGATTTGCTGATGTAATTAATTTATTTTACTCATTTAGTTAATTTATTTTGGGAAATTAACTAAAACTAGACAGAAAAAAAAAAAAAAAAAAAAAGCGCTTTGTCATTTATTAAAATGAACCACGATATTGGAGTTTTGTTAAAATGTCCAACTTCTTCGAAGTTTATTCCAAAATTTAATTTTTTTTATTTAAACTTCGGATCTCCGAAGTTTTAATATCTTATAAATGCATTTTTTTTTTTTGCTTTTCATTTAAAATTCGTACGAGACAGCTCACATACACTTCGGGAGCCGAGCCCCAACACCGGGCTTAGGTCAGCACTTATATAATAGCCAATCATCCATTAGAAACAGGCAAAATGGTGATGAATTGTGATTGGTCTAAACGTTCTACCAACGACTTATTGCGACCTACTCATCCATACTTAAAACTACAGAGATCGGAAGTCAATTATTCGGATCTTCAAGTTTAAATAAAATTAATTAATTCGTTTTTTCCTACGGACTCGTAACGGAATGTAGTTTTCATAAAATATTTTAAAAATACACCTAATCTGATATACACAGGGTTTTGACAACTTCCTTTATGGGTAGGTACTGATTCCAATTTAGGGGTTCCACATCCGACCCCAATAGAAAGAAATATCGTCTCATCTCATATGAATTATTGTGAATAAATCATATGCGTATAGTGAGTTATATTTTTTATGTTTCACATGTTAGTGATTGTTAGTTTATATTCTCAATAGTGAAGTATTTACGGACAAAATTTAGATATTTTAAAAGTATTTAATGATGTTACATTTATTTTATCTAATGTTTATTATCCTACTGCTCATTTATTTATTAATTAATGTATTAATATTTCTGTTATTATGCAAAAGAATATGAGCATTATGAATACTTGTACGAGTTAGTTGCAATATGAAAATTAAATGGTGCCAACATTTTGAAAAATATTCTTTAATAAACTTGATTGTTTCTATTTTTGATTTCATTTAGATTAAATGGTTTGAAATATTATTAGATATTTATTATGAATGTTTAATAAAATAAGTAGATATTAATAATAATTATAGTGATTTTCGAGCTGATATATTTCAACTATATAATGAATATTATTTAAAAATTTGGTGAGAATGCCCCAT
>SKCR01034082.1:0-32676 GCA_019454045.1 Zanthoxylum bungeanum
ATTTTTGCTAGCACAAGCAAGGGATCAAAAGAGGTGATAGGGAAACCATCAAAGAGCTTGGAATACAAAAGCTTGGAGCTTCAAGTCTTCTTCCTCCTCTTGGCCGAATCTTCCACAACTTGGAGCTTCTACCATTTGATCATCTTCTTCATCACAAGGTATTGTAAGTATGATTCCGCCATACTTCATGTTTATATATATTCTTTATAGTATTTCACATGCTTAATCTTTGTTTGGGACATATTATAGAAACCAACAAAACCTATACCTCTCAGGTTGTTTTCTGACTCTCTCTGACCTACACGGTTCTTGTGTATTCGAAGATTGTGGTACAGTCTCATCCCTGATGGACTATTCATGTTCCGTTAAAGATTCTTTGCCAGGAATAATATCACTCTGATTTTCATCGAGTTCTACTTTCTTCCCACTTATCACTGCATTTAGGAATTCATTCTCAAGGAAAACCGCATGTAGAGCAACAAATACTTTGTTCTCTTGTGGGTGATAGAAGTAATATCCTTTGGTTTCCCTAGGATATCCTCAAAATAGGCATTTATCCGATTTGGGTTCTAGTTTGGTACCTTCCAAACGTTTGACGTATGTCCAGTGTCACGGTCATAGTTTCAGACTAAGACGCGTAGTAGATTTACAAAGGAGCCCATGTTTCGGGACATCAGATAAAGCTCGTTCCTAGTCAAATGTATCTCTTATATGACCTTGTACTGGAGATATTTCATATGTGTGGTAATATTTGGAAGTTTGCCTGGAGATTTAGAAATGTGCTCACTTGCCGCTAGGAGCTAGCCTAGTAGTGCAGCGTTGTGAAGGAGACTATATTTTGGAATGTCAGATTGAACTTGCTCCAAGCCCTAAGTAACTCTTATAGGTGGATGTACTGGGAATTTTTCACCTGTGGAGTCCCGTTCTGAAGTTTGGCGGGAGATTTTGAGATATGCTAGCTTGCTGCTAGTCGTTAGCCTAATTTGGGGCATTGTGAAGGAGCTAACGACCCGGGGTGTCTAATCGAGTGGGACCAAGTTCCAAAGTCAATCTTATAGTCACTTGTACTGGGAAAACTTCAGCCCCAGAGTTGGATTTCGAGATTTGCCAGGAGATTTTGGCAGTAGGCCCACTTTTGGGTCTTTTCCGCTAAAGTGGGGGTGTTGCGGAAAACCATCAAGATGACTTCATTTGGGACGATATTTTAACCCAAAAACACTTATTTTGTGGCTTATTGAATGCCCGGAAGAGTCCCCGAAAAATCCTCTTACAATGGATTTTAGAGGGGGGTGTGACACTCAAGCGTCAGGTGTGTATACTGGTGAAACTTGCGCAATGTCTCTAAAACCTCTTTAGGGGGGAAGCCTAGGTGAACCTTGAGTGTGGCAAAGGGGGCTTCGGTGGTCTTGGGGCTTTAGCCGTGAACCCTCTCGCCCTTAGACAACATTGGGACAATGGTGTATTGTCGAGATTGAGTTGGTGGGAAAATGCCATATTTTATATCCGATTGTGCTATTCGAGTCAGTGCCGGGTACGGTGTTGAACGGGCCCCGCAAGTGTATGAGTTGAGATAGCTTGTGAGCTTTCGTAATTCATTATATTATGGGTCTGAAACCTCCAACAATGGGATTTTGGGTCAGAGGTTCTTGTAGGCTGACTTACACGGGACGTGACCGTGTTAAGTGCCGCACTAGCCCTTTTTCCGTTAAGGAAAAAGTTGGCCCGTGACACCCAGCATCCCCAAATCTTCAAGAATGAGAAACCTGTTTTCTTTCCTGTCCATATTTCATACGGAGTCTGTTGAACAGACTTTGACGAAACCTTATTCAAAATAAGTATTGCACTGTTCAATGCATATCCCTAGAAGGAAATAGGTAGCTCTGTGCGACTCATCATAGACCTTACCATGTCTAACAAAGTTTGGTTTCTCCATTCGGACACACAGTTTAATTGCGGTGTTTTGGGAGGAGCCACTGTGAAAGAATACCATATTCTTTCAAGTAATCAAGAAACTCATTGCTTAAGTATTAGCTACCACGGTCCGACCGTAATGACTTAATACTTTTGCCGGTCTATTTTTCTACTTTGTGTCGAAACTCTTTGAATTTCTCAAAGGTTTTTGACTTGTGTCTCATCATATACACATAACCATAACGCGATGCATCATCCATAAAGGTTACAAAATATTCATATCCACCTCTAGCCTGGCTAGACATGGGCCCACATACGTCACTATGAACGAGGGCTAACAGTTCGGTGGCACGTGCACCTTTACCGCTAAAAGGTGATTTAGGCATCTTGTGTAATAAACAAGATTCGCAGATGTCATATGAATTTGGATCAAATCCGTCCAAGTACCCACTCTTCGAAAGTGTGGATATACGTGTCTTGTTTATGTGTCCCAGACGACAATGCCACATGTAAGTTTCATCTTTGTTACTTACTTTAAGCCTTTTGTTTGTTACATTATATGTTGAGATTGATTGATTTATATTCAAAATATAAAGACCATTATTTACATCAGCAGTGCAAATTTCCATATCATTTTTATACATAAAACACCCAGTGTTTCTAAATACAAAAGTATACCCACATTGGGCTAACATAGATACAGAAATAATATTACTAGTCAAATTAGGTACATAATAACAGTCTGTAAGTTTAAGTACATGCCCCAATGGCAGTTCCAAAATAATAGTGCCAACGGCCAAAACGGCGACTCGTGTCCCATTTCCAACGCGGAGGTCAATCTCTCTTGAGGCCAGTCTCCTGCTAATCTCCAGATCCTGCACATCAGTACATAATTAGTACCACAACTAGAATCAAAAATAAAAATTTTAAAACTAGAAGTAGACATGTTTATTTCTATAACAAACATACCTGAAACTGGTGCCATGCCCGTTTTGATTTCCTTCATGTGTGCCTTGTACTCGTGGCAGTCACGCTTCTAGTGACCCCGCTTCCCGTACTACAGACATACATCTTGGGATTTGTCCTTACCCTTCCCAGAAGGTTTTGACGATTTGACATTGCCTTTCTTCTTTTTCTTCTTCTTCTTTACACCTCTAGTCGCCTTGGGCCAAGACTTCAGAGTCTGAGATGTTGAAGCGAAGTGCGCCTCACGCTTCTTGCCATTTAGGAGCTCTTTTTCTGCTTCGCGCAGTGTGGACATCAACTCTCCAAGAGTTTGGTCTTGGTTCAACATATTGTAGTTCATGATGAACCCACTCCAAGTGTCGGGGAGAGACTGTAAGATCAAATCTACTGATGTCTCAACCTCGAAGACAATGCCCATCTGTCCCAGCTACTCAATGTCAGCAATCATCTGTGACACATGGTGCTCAACAGACGTACCCTCTGACATGCGAGCACGGAAGAGCTTCTTCTGTAACTCATATCTTTGCGATCTAAGATTAGATCGGTGAATATCATGCAACTTCGCCATCATCTCATAGGGATCCAATCCCTTGTTTTGACGACGGAATTGCAGAGTCATAGCAGCAAGCATTACCGATTAAGCAGTTGAGTTGTCATCGCTATGAGTCTTCCAAAGCTCTAGCTCAAGCAACTGATCAGGTCGGGGCTTAGGCCCAAGATGTCTCTCTATAGTGTAGCTTAACTTCTCGGATCCCAGGAAAATCCTGAGATTCATATCCCAGTCTTGAAAGTTTGTGCCATTAAAGACATTATCGCCCATGACAATATCCCTAATGCTTAACTTTCATGTCATCTTAATCGCAATAGTCCAACTATTAAATTAACGATGTAGGGTACAATCTAACTGTTATAAGAAAAATAATAAAATATTAGTCCAAATAATAAATATAATTGAGGAAATAATTTGAAAGCGCGTAAAGCTAAGTATTTGAACGAAATTGCAAATTCAATACTAGCCTCCCACTATTTTTCGGTGAGCCTCTAACCTTCTGTTGAGTACTCGGGAAACCTAGTTTCCTAGTGGGCTTGGATCCCGTTAAATAACACACAACCTTGACTTTGGCCAACAAGCTGTATGATATTTAACTAGGTAGATCTCTAAGATCAATTGGATCTCATCCAATTCCTAGATCCGGTAGGTGGACCTCCAAGTCCAAAACATATATACAATATATATGCCAATATATCCAATATATTTTCCTAACCTTTTCCTCTGAATCAACTAAGCCTTGGCTTTGGCACAACAAGCTTAATGATTCCGTTAAGCGGGACCCATTGACCTTGGAAAGCTTCGTAATCGATGTCGATGGACAAGAATGATCTTGACTTTGGCCAACAAATCACAACTTGGACAAGACATATGATATGGAACAAAGCCTTCATGATTCAAACACATCCGCGATGGACAAAGGTCTTGACTTTGGCCAACAAACCAGTGCCAATCTTGGATCTTGAGTAAGAATCACTCAATGGAAGGAAAACACTTAATATTTATTGAGGGTTTTCACGTAAATTGGCAACACATTTATTATCTTTGTTAGGTCTCATCATACACCCTTAAGCATGCATTCTAAAAGCATAATAAGGCTCGGTAAATAAATTAATAATGATATGCGGATGGATATCTCACAGATTGTTCCTAGAACAAATCACTCCATTTCCTCTCCCCGGCTAGAACTATTCTAACTTCTACCCAATTACATAATACAATTAGAGAAACCTCATTAACATTGAGGGGAATTAGGTGAGAAGTGAATTACAAAGAATCGAGAGATAAGGCTCGACACGCAGGTCCAATTTAATAAATTCAAAATTTACAACAATTTCCAAAATTGCCATTTCCCTTCTAATATCCATCCGATATAAATTATTCATTCAACACATCCATGTATTCACACAATGCATGTTATTCAAAATCTAATCCAATTAATTAATCTTTGAATAAAGTGATCATCCAATGTTCAAACAACGATTTGATTTGCGCGAGTCCAACTCGTTTAAGAATAAGTACTAAAAGTACGAATTCTTAATTATATCGAACCACAATTTAAATCTAATTTAATTCGTATTCAATACTAATTCTATATTTAATTCCAAATTAAATATTACACTTTTAATGCGCATTTACGACTTAGATTCCAAATCTAATCTAAATGGGTCTCAAAGCCCAATTAACATCCAATGTCATTTAATTAAAGTCCAATGGGCTTTCAATTAATTTCTTAAGGCATGAACTTTGGTCAATATGGGTCAAACCAAATACCAAAGCCCAATTAAGGAATCACCTTTTTTGCCAAGAAACAATTTCGGCCCATTAGGCCCAATTAAACATAAAAGGCCCATTTGTTATATTTGGACTTAATGGAATGGTTTAAGGCCCAATTTGGATCCAATCCAATTGTCCTAAACCAACTTGGCCCAACCAAGCCCATTAGGCCCAAATACAACATTATAAGCCCAATTCTAAATTAACCCAATTAATTAAATTCTAATTTTTTCCAAATTTCAAAATTCAATTAATTAAAGTGTATTGCACTAAATATTATCTAAATTAACATTTCCAAAACATCAATTTAATTAATCAATCATGCATATTCATCATCAATACATGTCCAACATTATTGTTACAAAATCATCTCATTTCCATGCTTACATGGTCACGACATTTGATGGATTTTTATACCCGATTCTGATTTCAATCCGATTGAATCTAAAATAAATATATCCATATCTTTAGACTCATCCAATGATCAAAAAATTAAAAATACCATGACTTAGGGTTTCATATAACATTCGGCCAACACAATGAATTTGGGGAAAATTAGTCCAATTAATTTTTCTTAACATTGATCATGCATAACTCTAAGTTATAAACATACAAGCATACTCAAACAAACAATTTGATTAAAACATGCTCAAATCAAAAAATACCCAAAATTTTATGTTAAGAACCCTAATCAAATTCATGCTCAAATAGGCTCCATGATACCATTGTTGGGTTTCTAAGGTGTCCCAAGATCATTTAAGCAATGAAATAATGTGAATACATAATGAAGTATGGCGGAAACACACTTACTTTGAACGGATTGGATGGTTTGATCACAAAAACTTTTGCCTTTGAAAGTCTCCAAGTTTTCCTCTTGAAGTTGAATCCAAGCTCCAAGCTTTGATGTGATTCCAAGCTCTTGGGAATGGTTTCCCTATCACCTTGAATGATTCCCTGAATGTGCTAGCACTTGAAAAATTGCAACAATTTTTCTTCTTCTCTTTTTGTGTGTTTCGGCCAAGCCAAATGGGAGAGGGAGAAAGTGTAATTTGCGTGAATGAGAGAGGGATGGATGAAGTGAAGACTTGTGTAAAATGATTTAAAAAATCAAAATTAAAGATTATACCAAAAATTTGTTAAAAGTCTTCCATCATTACAACTTGGAGTATTTTACAAGTCTTCAACAACTCACCTAAACCCATCAACAAAAAGTTAATTTGAATGACAAGTGATGTGACATGTGGCCCCCACTTGATTTAAAATTCGAGTGGGCCCGCAAATACTCCCGGGCTCGGGTTAGCTAATTCCGAATTAACGAATTTTCCGTTGCGACATAATTAAATCAAATTTAATTAAATAATTATGCCTAGCAAATTACTATTCACATCGCTCGTGAATTAATTCTAAATTAACTCGTTCGCCCGAATTAAAATCTAATTTTAATTCCGTTATGAAATCTAATTTCATTTAATATATTGAATATATTATTTTATCGATTAATTCCAAATTAATCGTTCTCTCTCTTCAAATAGTATTTTATCCCAGATAAAATCTCTCCATAATTAATCTATGTTCGAATCTACGCCATCGGTGAATCTTCGGGAAGCGACCCATGAGATCGCTGGATATGTTGTCAGTAAATCTGATCGTCGGACTATCTGAACACGTGGGTACCACGTACCATATTTTTACCGATTTACGAGACATGGTTGGCTTCTAGCAAAGCACCGTGCCTACCCAATTCTTTAGAAATATTCTTAAAGGAATATATAATCTATGTCAGGCGTAGTATACGTAGTATTGCGTATTGCGATCTAGTATCAGATGTCACATGCAAGGCCTGGGGCTGGAATAGTGTCTGCCCCGTACAAAGCATATATCGGATCACAAGCAACTAGTCTCTTTAATCGGATAATCATGACCTTGTCATATTATCCCGATGGTTGCAAATAATTAGAGTACCAGTTCTGTATCCCTGCGTGATCATCATCTCCATATGACTGAAGTGATACTTCAGTCTGACATCACACCCAATACACTACGATTCTCAATAAACCCATAAGAGGAGTACACAGAACCTGTTAAAGTCCTGGATGACCAAAACCAAAGCGTATTGATTGTCGCAAGTACTAGCGATGCAAGTCTCAGGTTAAAACCAAATACGCCTACCCTGATGCGGATTCCCATAGACACATAGTCATACTACCAATGAGATTCCGCGGGGTGTATATCCAGAGCGAAGCTGTTTCCGTAACATCGGTAAACACAACCTCTATATCACACTCGCATAAGTATCCAATACTTAAATATATGAGAACTATGTTGTTACGCTTCCATAACACGCACAAGTGCAATACTAGTCTATTCCGCATTATCGATGTCCATTATCGATAATACTACGACTAGGGATATTTAATGATTAAACCTTTATGGATTGATATTGTCTCATATCTAATAATCTGGAACTAATCATAAGGACTTTTATCATATATATATTTAAGTAATCAAATTACAAAATGATAAAATGTAATTTCCATTGTCACATAGTTAATTTGTACAAAAACCACAATGTCTTTTACAAATAGTGACGATATGGGTCATAATTGTCCAACATGTATTATCCTTTACGAAATATGAATACTATATATATAAAAGACACGTTAACTATCAAACAGTTATACTAACTGTCATACAGATAGTCTTACTGTGTCCTTTATTAGATCATATCTAATACGCGACTAATGGGAGTATCTTATAAGTCTCTTAGTTTTATATCATATATGTAACTTTATATCAAATATAACAGAGACTACTCATATTACTTTCACTGAGAAAAAAAGACCTATGATATATACAATGCTAGAAAGAAGTTTGTATGCTCGAACTGACCCTACTACAAATATGTATTCTCTATGCTTTGATAAAATCAGACAATCTAACTATAATCAAAATTAGCGAACATGAATTTCCGGAAAGCTTACCTGAGTCTACAATAGGCTCTATAAGCTAGTATATCAAAATGTGATCTTAGTAGAATACAAACTACAGGGCCATTCTAGAATGAATTCTTCAAACAAAGAAATCATAACGAATTTCTCATTCGAAGAAAACATTCAGGAACGTCACTTTGCATTCTTTATCCAAAATACATAGTTTAATATCAACATTAACCAACAGATCCTAATTGTTCAATTAGTGCGACTTGAGACAAGTTTTCTCAGAATCAACAATATACTACTGAGCATAACCTTTCTCATTGACATACTATAAATGTCGAACCTTTAATAAGCTCACCTTGCTTTTGTTGCGCAAATAATTTGCACATTTTATGAACTATTTATAACGAAAGCCTAATCAAGTTCAAAACTTGATCGTAGTAATCTATGAACAATCTTAAATTTATAATTCAATGCTTGTTGGACAATTATGACCCATAGCGTCACTATTTTTACATATCATGGTGTTGTTGTATAAATTAACTATATGACAAAGGAGATTGCTCTCTAATCATTTATGATTAGATCACCAAGATGTATAAATGATATGAGTTTTTATATGATTTGTTCCTGGATTGAGAATGATATGAGACAATATCAGTCCACGAATGATAAATCATTAAATATCCCTAGTCAGAGTATTATCGAGATTGGACATCGATAATGCGCAGACTAGTATTACACTTGTGCGCGTTTGTGAGAGCACAACGACATAGTTCTCATATATTTGGGTATATGATACTCATGTAAGTGTAATAGGAGGTTGTGTTTTACTGATGGTACGGGAAACAGCTTCGCTCTGGATAGACCCCCTCGGAATTCTATTGGTAGTATGATTATGTGTCTATGGAAGTCCGAAATCAGGGTAGGTGTATTTGGTCTTAACTTGAGACTTGCGCCGCTAATACTTGCGACAATCAATATATTTTGGTTTTGGTCGTCCAGGGCTTTAACAGGTTCTATGTACGAATCTGCTGGGTATATTGAGAATCGTAGTGTGTTGGGTGTGATGTCAAGACGGAAGTGTCACTCCAGTCATATGGAGATGATGGTCACGTAGGATACGGTACTGGTTCTCTTATGTACTGCAGTCATCGGGATAAAATGACAAGGTCAGGTTTATCCGATTATAGAGACTAGTTACCAGACATCCGACATGTGCTTCGTACGGGGCAGACACAATTCCAGCCCCATGCCTAGCACGTGATCATCTGATACCGTATCGAAATACGCAATACTACGTATATTACGCCTGATATATATCCTTATATTCCTGTAAGGATATTTCTGGAGAATTGGGTAGGCATGGCGCTTTGCTAGAAGCCAACCTTGTCTTGTAAATCGGTATAAACGTAGTACTAGGTACTTACATGTTCGGATAGTCCGACGATCGAATTTACTGCCAACATATCCGGGGATCTCATGGGTCGCTTCACGAAGATTCACCGATGACGTATGACTCGCACTTTTAATTAATCTGGGATTAATTAGATGAGATAGAAAATTAATTTGTGATTAATTACAGAGATATTTTATCTGGGATAAAATATCAATTAAAGAGAGATAACGATTAATTTGTAATTAATCGATAAATTAATATATTCGATATATTAAACGAAATTGGATTTTGACGCGGAATTGAAATTAGATTTTAATTCGGGCGAACGAATTGTTTTAGAATTAATTCGTTATCGATGTGAATAGTAATTATGTTAGGCATGATTATTTAATAAATTAGATTTAATTACGTCACAACGGAAAATTCGTTAATTTGGAATTAGCGAACCCGATCCCGAGATTATTTGCGAGCACATTCGCATTTCGAATTCTAGTACGACATGCAAGTCAAATCATGCGTCAAATCGCTAGTCGCATCTAGCGTCACATCATTCATCAATCAAGTGACAGATGTCTTTCACTTTGAGTGATTGACGCAAGTCACTATTCATGAGTGATGTGAGTTGATGGAGGTTGGTGTGGCTTTTATTGTTTGACTTTAAAAAGCCAAATTTATTGTAAATCATTTATGGATTTTTTTTTTGAAAAGGAATTATGTGTATTAGATACACAAATACATTAAACCAACCCCATTTTTTTTCCATTCTCTCTCTCTTCTCACGATTTTGGGAGCCAAAATCTCCATCTCTCTCATTCAGCCAATATGCCATTTTTCTTCTGGTTTGGCAGCCCACTGCAGAGAGCCAAAGAAGAAAAGGGAAGCAAAGTGTGATGATTTTGCGGCAAAATCATCAAGAGCTAGCACTCCGAGAGACATGCGAAGGTGATAGGGAAGTCCACCCATGAGCTTCGAATCACAACACGAAAGCTTGGAGCTTGGAAGATGATCCAAAGCCGAAAATGGAGGAGCAAAAATCAGTCACTACCGTGACCATGACAGTGAGCAGAAAAAGTTTTTTATTCATTGCCGCGTCGCTCAACCGCTTGATGTGAGTATTCCGCAACTCCCTCGTTGTATTCGCACTTATATTTTCATTGCTTGAAATGATCTTGGGAAGCTTAGTAAAACCCAACAATGGTATCTATGAGCAAGGTTAAGCATGAAAATTTTTAGGGTTAAAATTGGGTAAAATGAATTTGAGCATGATTTAATGAAATTGGATGATTTAGTATGCTTAAATGTTGTTGATTTGAAGATTTATTGGATCAATTTCAAGAAAATTGTTTGGAACAAATTTGCCAAAAATTCTTGGTTTGGCCCAATTGATGATGAACCCTAATGTCTTGGATTTTTTGTTTTTTGATTCATTGGATGAGTTGGAAACAATTGGGAATGTGGATGTAATGTTTAATTGGATTCAATTGGATTGGATTTAAAATTTGACATAAAAATCCTCATATTGCCGAGACTAATGGAGCATGATTGGGTTTGATTTTTTTATCAAAATATGTTGGACACTAATTGATGTAATTGAGCATGATTAGTTATGTAAATTGATGTTTTAGAAATTTTAATTTGGGTGATTAATTATGTAATGCACTTTGAGTAATTAAATTGTGAAATTGGATTTTTTGTAATTTAATTATTTGGGCTTAAAATTAGATTTGGGCTTTAAATGTTGTAAATGGGCTAATTAGGCTTGGTTGTACCAAGTTAGGTTTATGCTAAATTGGTTGGATCCAATTGGGCCCAATGTTGGTCTCTATAATATGTCCCAAGAAAAGATTAAGCATTTGAAATACAATAAATGAATATATATTTAACTTTGAAGTATGGCGGAATCATACTTACAATGCTTTGTTGATGAAGAAAATCAAACCAAAATGGAAGCTCCAAGTGTTGATTGATTCGGCCAAGAGGAGAAGAAGGTGGAAAGCTCCAAGCTTTGTGAATTCCTTGCTCTATGATGGTTTCCCTATCACCTCTTTTGATCCCTTGAAGGTGCTAGCCTTGCATGTGAGAAGATGTTCCAACAACCACACTATCTTCAAGCTTTTTGGCAACCAAAATGAAGAAGATGAAGACCAAAAAACTGCATGCAGTTTTCGGCAATGTGAGAGAGAGAAGAGAGATTTTTCATATTGATTTTTGATACCAAAAATCAATTTATATTTATGCCATAATATTTATTAAATAATAATAAATCTATGACACAAACCATGCAAAGGCTTAGAGTGTCAAACACTCAAATTCCATGCACAACAATTGAGTGTATTATACACTATCACCATGCAATGCATTATCAATAAAATAATACATATAATGACATGTGTCATGTGGGCCCCACACGTTTCCAAATGAAAGCGGGCCCACGTGCACTCACGCGTTCGGGTTCGATATTTCCGAAATACCGAACTTGCGTCGCGACGTTAATTAAATCGAATTTAAATAAATAATCGCGCCTAGCGAAATTATTATTTACGTCGCTAACGAATTAATTCTAAATTAACTCGTATGCCCGAATTAAAATCTAATTTTAATTTCGCGTCGAAATCGAATTTCAATTATTATATCGAATATAATAATTTTACTGATTAATTCCAAATTAATCGTTCTCTCTCTCTAAATAAGGCACTTTATCCGAGATAAAGTTTCTCCGCAATTAATCCAAGATTAATTAAGTTCGAATCAATATCATAGGTGAATCTTCGGGAAGCGACCCAAGAGATCTCCGGATATGTTGGCAGTAAATACGGTCGTCGGATAATCCGAACACGCACGTACCTCGTACTACGTTCTTACCGATTCACAAGACAAGGTTGGCTTCTAGCAAAGCGCCATGCCTACCCAATTCTCCAGAAATATTCTTATAGGAATATAAGATCTATATCAAGCGTAGTATACCGTAGTATTGCGTACATCGATCCAGTATCGGATGATCACATGCTAGGCCTGGGGCTGGAGATGTGTCTGCCCCGTACGAAACATATATCGGACATCAAGCAACTAGTCTCTTTAAATCGGACAATCCTGACCTAGTCATATTGTCCCGACGGTTGCAACCTTTTATAGAGTACTAGTTCTGTGTCCTGCGTGATCATCACCTCCATATGTCTGAAGCGATACTTCCATCTTGACATCACATCCAGTACACTACGATTCTCGATAAACCCAGAAGAGGTGTACACAGAACCGGTTAAGGTCCCCAACCACCAAAACCAAAGTTTACCGATTGTCGCAAGTACTAGCGATGTAAGTCTCAGGTTAAGACCATATACACCTACCCTGATGCGGCCTCCCATAGACACCTAGACATACTACCAATGGGATTCCGCGGGGTCTATCCAGAGCGAAGCTGTTTTCCGTACCATCGGTAAAACACAACCTCCTATCGCACTTGCATAAGTATCCAATACTTAAATATATGAGAACTATGCCGTTGTGCCCTCACAACGTGCACAAGCGCAATACTAGTCTATTCCGCATTATCGATGTCCAGTCTCGATAATACTACGGCTAGGGATATTTAATGATTAAACCTTTATGGATTGATACTGTCTCATATCATCTCAATCCAGTACTAATCATATGGACTTTCGCCATTTATATATCAAAGTAAATAATATTTACAAAATGGCAAAAGGCAATTTCATTATTACATAGTTAATTTTGTACAATAATACAATATCATTTACAAACAGTGACGCAATGGGACACAATGTCTAACACCCAAAACCGCCTCCATAAAGCCCAAATGCGACTAATGGACCTTTAAAGTTTAATTGGGCCTAATGGGCCTAAATTGATTTATGAGTTTATGGGGTAACTCCCGGATTGGACTTTGGTTATTGGCTTTGACCCGAGTTGACCAAAATTCCACACCTTAAAGAAATTAATTAAAAGCCCATTGGACTTTAATTAAATTAATATTGGATATTAATCGGGCTTTAAGACCCGTAACGATTAAATTTGGAAGTTAAGTCGTAAAGGTTTATTATATAAAATGTAATATTTAATTTGGAATTAAATAGTGAATTAATATTAAATACAAATTGAATTGGATTTAATTTTTAATTTAATTTAATTCGAGAATTCGTACTTTGAGTACTTATTCGCAAAAACGAGTTTGACTCGCGTAAAATTAAATCGTTATTTGAACATTGGATGGTCACTAATTATCAGATTAATTAATTTGATTAGATTGATTGATAACATGCTTGTGTGAATACATGGTTGTGATGCATGAATAATGTATATCGGATGGATATTAGATGGGTGGGGCAATTTTAGAAATTGTTGTAATAAATTTGATTTATTAATTGGACCTGCGTGTCTAGCCTTTTTACCTCCTTATTCTTTGTATTCTCTTCTCACTAATTCCCCTCAATGTAAATGAGGTTTCTTTAGAAGTGTAGTGTAACGGGTAGAAGTAAATATTTGTGCTAGCGGGAGAGAGGAAAGATAGAGATTTGATCTAGGATCATTGTGTAAAGTATCCATATGTATATCATTATTATTTTATTATACGCGCTTTATTATGTATTTAGAATGCATGTTTAAGGGTGTATGATGATGAGACCTTAACAAAGATAATAAATTGGTTGCCAATTTGCACTCGAAAAACCCTCGCAAAATATTAAGCGTTTTTCCTTCCATTGAGTGATTCTTACTCAAGATCCGAGACTGGCATTGGCTTGTTGGCCAAAGTGAAGGCCTTTGTCAGTCGAGGATGTGTTTGAATCACGAGAGCTTTGTTCCATATTGGTGTCTTGTCCAGGTTGTGGTTTGTTGGCCAAAGTAAAGACCACTTCTTATCCATCGACATTGATTACGAAGCTTTCCATGGTTAATGGGTCACGCTTAACTGGGATCACTAAGTTTGTTGTGCCAAAGCCAAGGCTTAGTTGATTCAGAGGAAAAAAGGTTAGGCAATATATTGGATATATTGGCATATATAAGATATATGTTTCGGACTTTGATGTCCCCTTACTGGATCTAGGAATTGGATTTGATCCAATTGATCTTAGAGATCTACCTAGTTATTTATCATACAATTTGTTGGCCAAAGTCAAGATTGTGTGATATTTAACGGGATCCTAACCCGCTAGGAAACACGGTTTCCCGAGTACTCGACAGAGGGTTAGAGGCTCTCCGAAAAATAGTGGAAGGCAAGAATTGAATTTGCAATATTCGTTTAATTACTTGCCATACGCGCTCAAATCAAATATCATTTCGTCATATAAATTAAATGTTAGTTGGACTAATATTTAAACGTTGTTTTAATTAACAGTTGGACTGTATTCAAACAAATTAATTATAGTTGATTAAATAGTTGGACTATAATAATCATTATAATAAATAGTACCTAAATCGTTGATTAAATAGTTGGACTATTAGAATCAAGATAAAATTGAAAGATTGACATTTAAAACATAATCATAGGGAAAACGTATTTAAATGGTTTAATTTTTCAAATTGGGAATAAAGTTTCAGGATGGTCCTGGAAAATAATAAGTTACTTTATTTGATAAAATAACATATTATGCCTAAGCCCGGAGTTAAGCAAACAATAGAACATAATCTTTGGAAGATTTATGTAATGATAACTTTAGTGCTTAATCCATTTAGCTTGTCGCAGTAGACTCCTTAATTTCTTAATCAGAACTAAGGATTAGATCCTTAAAGTATGATACTGAAATTGAAGGATCTTCATAAATCTATACTTAGATTTTAGAAGTACTAAAATTACAATAATAACTCTTGGAGAGTTAATGGCTAATCTCAAGGAGACAAAACCAAACTTTGCAATAAGGCATGTAGCGCAAGGCGCACCTTATTTCGATGTTCTAGTTAACTGAGGCTAGGCCAAAGACTTCTGGAGTATTGAAAAGGGCAAAGGCAAAATCATTATTATCTTCTGGGAAGATAAATGACATATCCCAAAATGTCTGCCTAAAATGTGGCAAACGAGATCGCGGAAGCATGACTGCCGTTTGAACAAAGCAGACATGAAGGAATTGAAGACGGGGCAAGGCTCTGACTTCAAATATGTTTGTCATATTTATTTTCATTACTAGTATTAAAATTGGATTTAAATAGTTAGTATGGTACATAAATATATACTGGTGTTCAGAATATGCTTTGAGCAGGATACTGACTTCCATATAGATTTATCTGCGAATAGGAAACATGACGAAAATCATTGTTTCAACCGTAGATACCTATTTTAGGAACTACCCTCGGGTTTGTACCTAAATTTGGAAACTGTTATTATGTAACTAGTTTGACTAGAAACATTATCTCTATATCAGTGTTTAACCCGCTGCGGGTGAACCTTTATATTCTAGAACACTAAAGTGTTTTATTTTATAAAGATGATATTTAGATAAACACATTAGATGTGAATAACAGAATTTATATTTTGAATATAAATAAAATCTCAAACATATTAAATGACATACAAATAACTCAAACTGATTTGATCAGAAGAAACCTTTTGTGGCATTGTTGTTTGGGACACAATTAAACAAGACTCGTATATCCGCACTTTTGAAGATTTGTTACTTGGACATATTTGATTCTATTCAAATAAAGTCTACGAATCTAGTTTATTAGGCAAAGTGCCTAAAACACTATTTACTTGGTAAAAGTGTAAATGCCACCGATCTGTTAGCCCTAGTTCATAGTGAAGCAAGTGGGCCCATGTCTAGCTAGGCTAGAGGTGGATATGAATATTTCGTGACCTTTACGGAAGTGGCATCGCATTGTGGTTAATTGTTTCCTTTGAAATATAAATCAAAAACTTTTACAGTTTTCGACGCGAAATAGACAAACAGATCAGCTAAAGTATTAAATAGTCACGGTAAGACCGTAATGGAAAATACTTAAGCAATAAGTTTCTAATATACTTGAAAGAGTATAGTATTCTTTCAAAGAGGACTCCTCCCGGAAAATGTCATTTTGACGGTGTGTCCGAACTGAGTAACCGAATTTTGTTGGACATGATAAGGTTAATCATGAGTAACTCTTGTTAGTGTTCCTAGAACATGCCATGGATCTAATAAGCAATAAAAGGTATTCACAAATTCATTATAACTTGCGGAATATACTTACAATGAACGGATTTGGCTTTTAAAATTTTTTGAGAAGAAGATCTCCAATATGCTTCCTTTGTGTTGATTCCAAGCTTCGAGTTGGTTCCAAGATCCAACCTTCAATGTTGTTTCCAAGCTTTGAGTTGTGAGAAGTGATCTCCAAGATCCAATCTTTGTGTTGATTCCAAGCTTTGTTTTGGTTTCCCTATCACCTTAGTTGATTCCATGAAGTGCTAGCTTTGTTGATTTTGCAACAAAATCAAAGAGAAAGGGACATGAAGCTCACGCCCATTTGCTTAGTGTATTAGGGTTTTGTGTTGTGTTCATAGTGTGAAGAGAGAGGGTTTGGGTTTTGTTTAAGGGTTTTTACCCTTTTCACCAAAACCATGTAGTTGGGGTAATTTGGTTTCACCTAAACCAAGTAGTTGGAAAGTAAGTGGTTTTGGCATAAATGCCAACCACTTTCCAACCACCACTTCACATGTGTGACATGTGTGAAGTGGGCCCCACCATTTTGAATTCAAAATTCAAAATGTCTCTACGAACATTTGCCGCGGCTCGGATCCGTTTAATCCGATTAAACGAACTTTCATCGTTAAATAATTAAATCTAATTTAATTAAATAACGATGCCTCGCAAATATATTACGAACTTCGTTTACGAATTAATTCTAAATTAATTCATTCGTTCGTTCGTATTAAAGTCCGACTTTAATTTCATAATGAAATCCAATTCATATTAATATATTCGATATATTAATTTTAGCCCATACGAATAAATAAAATAGAAAAATCAAATTTAACTATTAAATTTATTTTACCGATTAATTCCAAATTAATCACGTTCTCTCTCTTCCGAACACATTTAATCCCAGATTAAATAATATCTCAATTAATCCCAGATTAATTTTCTCTCTCTTAATTATTCCCAGATTAATTATAATTTTAATCAACTGTCATCAGTGAATCTTTGGGAAGCGACCCAAGAGATCCCTGGATATGTTGGCAGTAAATACGGTCATCGGATTATCCGAATACGTGCGTACCTCGAACCACGTGCTTACCGATTTACAAGACATAGTTGGCTTCTAGCAAAGCACCGTGCCTACCCAATTCTCCAGAAATATTCTTACTGGAATATATAATCTATGTCCGGCGTAGTATACGTAGTATTGCGTATTGCGATCCAATATCGGATGTCACGTGCTAGGCCTGGGGCTGGAACTGTGTCTGCCCCGTACGAAGCACATGTCGGATGTCTGGTAACTAGTCTCTATAATCGGATATACATGACCTAGTCATAACATCCCGATGACTGCAGTACTTAAGAGCACTAGTACCGTATCCTACGTGACATCATCTCCACTATGACTGGAGTGATACTTCCGTCTTGACATCACACCCAATACACTACGATTCTCAATATACCCAACAGAGGCGTACACAGAAACGGTTAAAGCCCTGGACGACCAAAACTAAAGCATACCGATTGTCGCAAGCATTAGCAGTGCAAGTCTCAGGTTAAGACCAAATACACCTACCCTGATTTCGGACTTCCATAGACACATAGTCATACCACCAATGGAATTCTGAGGGGTCTATCCAGAGCGAAGCTATTTTCCGTACCATCGGTAAAACACAACCTCCTATTACACTTGCATGAGTATCCTATACCCAAATATATGAGAACTATGCCGTTATGATCTCACATAACACGCACAAATATAATACTAGTCTATTCCGCATTATCGATGTCCAATCTCGATAATACTACGACTAGGGATATTTAATGATTAATCCTTCGTGGACTGATACTGTCTCATATCATCTCAATCCAGGAACTAATCATAAGGATCTCATATCATTTATACATCTAGGTTATCTAATCACAATTGATAAGAGTGCAATCTACTTGTCACATAGTTAATTTTGTACAACAACACCATGATCTGTACAAATAGTGACGCTATGGGTCATAATTGTCCAACAATCTCCCACTTGGCCTATAGCCAGTCACTCGAGTGTCTTACACCCGAACTATGTACGGTTCGCTCAAACTGCTGAGGAAAGGCTTTCGTCAACGGATTTGTATGATTATCGTCTGATGCAATTTATTCGATCATCACATCGCCACGATGTATGATCCGAACGAATCAGATGAATAGTCAAAGTATATATCTGGATCGTTGATGAGACCATTAATTCTTTAGTCTGCGCTGTAGCCTAGCTCAGCTGCTAAGAGAACTATATCTAATCTAATCAGATTTGTTAATGACCCAGATGGCTTCTATTGCTGCCTCAGCTGCAACAATAACCCGCATTTGTTGTTTATTGGGTAACAATATCTTGCTTGGAAGATTTCCAGCTCACTGTTTCGTTATTCAAACTGTATAGTACCGTTATTTTTATCGGTTAGGAAACTTGCATCAGTGATCCCAGTCACTTCAAGTTCTCATTCTCCATATTTTAAGACACCATGCTTAGTTCTCTAAGATACTAAGCATGTTCTTAACATCAATCCAGTGACCATCACTAGGATTGGCCTGTTTGTGACTCCATATGCTCAAATCGTATGAGACACCATGTCACGTATATTTTCCAATGTACTAGTTCTCGGAGAGTCTTAACAACTTTAAATCTATCCCAATAGAACTTTATTCCTAGAATAAAGGTTGTTTCTCCCAAGAATTCTACGGAGAATTTTCATGAAAGCCAAGCTTTCACCGATTGTAATATGGGAATATCATTTCCAAGAAATCACATATCATCATTATCTATAGGACATTTACTGTCAGTGCGCTCCCACTAACCTCCTTATATACACAAGAATCATTTTGTTTTGAATTAAATCATAAACCATTATGATTAAATCAAAACGATAATTCCAAGAACCTAATGTTTGCTTCAATCCAGACATAGATCGAATAACCATCAAACCTTGTTTGCTAGTTTTGGTATGACAAAACCGTCAGGATATTGTAAACATCCTCCAAACAGGTTTCCGTTTAAGGAAAGTGATTTTGACGTTCAGCTGCAATATTTCATGAATGAAACATGCAGCATCAGCAAGCATTATACAAATAGATTTAAAATGGCAACAGGTAAAAGATTTCGTTGTAATCAACACAATGTTGATAACGATACCTTTCCGCTACAAGCCTAGCTTAGTACGTTGGTATGTTACCTTCCATGTATGTCTTCCTTGAAGACATATATAGTACCAATAGGCACAATGCCTTATGGTACAAAAACTAGTATCCAAACATTGTTGTTATACATGGAATCCATTTCGGACTCATGGCACTTTGCCATAATAGGGAGTCGATACCTTGTATCACTTCCTCATACGTAGTCAGTTCATATTCCTCAATAAGATTGACATCTTTATTAGGTGAGATCAGAAACCCATACCCCAGGTTGTTTTCTGACTCTCTCAGACCTACGTTGTTCTTGTGTATTCGAAGATTATTGGTATAGCTTCATCCTTGATGAACTGTTTGTGTTCCACTAAGGACTTGGTGCCTTGAACAGTGTAACTACAATTTTTCATCGATTTTTATTATCCTCCCACTTACCACTGCATATCGGTATTCCTCTTAGGAAAACCGCATGGTGAGCAACAATCATATTGTTCTCTTAGTGAGTTGTATAAGTACTATACTTTGGTTTCCTTAGGATAACCTACAATTGGCACTTATCCAATTTGGGTTCCTGTTTGGTATCATCCAAACATATGCTTAGCATTCCCAAATCAATAGGAGTGAGAAAATCCGATTTCTTTCCTATTCATATCTAATATGAAATCTGTCAAACAGATTTTCATGGAACCTTATTCAAAATAAGTATTGCACTGTTAATGCTTATCCCTTTTGAAGGAAAAATGGAAGCTCAGAGCGACTCATGATTAACCTTATCATGTCTAACAAAATTTGATTTCTCCGTTTGGACACACCGTCAAATTGACGTGTTCCAGGAGGAGTCCTCATTGAAAGAATACTATACTCTTTCAAGTATATGAGAAACTTATGGCTGAAGTATTTTTCATCAAGGTCAAACCGTGATGTTTTAATACTTTAGCCGATCTGTTCGTCTATTTCGTGTCAAAACTCTAAAAGTTTCTGATTTATGTTCTTCAAAAGAAACACAACCATAACGCGATGCCACATCCGTAAAGGTCACGAAATATTCATATCCACCTATAGCCTAGCTAGACATGGGCCCACTTACGTCACTATGAACAAAGGCTAATAGATTGGTGGCACTTACACTTTTACCAAGTAAAATGTATTTTAGGTACTTTACCTAATGAAATAGATTCGTAGACATCATTTGAATGGAATCAAATCCGTCCTAGTATCCACTCTTCAAAAGTGTGGATACACGAGTCTTGTTTAATGTGTCCCAGACAACACTGCCACAAATAAGTCTTATCTGATCAAATCAGTTTGAGCTATTTGTTCGTCATATTATGTTTGAGATTATTTATATTCAAAATATAAATACTTTTATTCATATCTAATGTGTTTATCTCAATATCATCTTTATAAAATAAAACACTTCAGTGTTCTAGAATATAAAGGTATACTCGCAACGAGTTATACTCGATATAGAGATATTTTTCTAGTCAAACTAGTTACATTATAACAGTTTCCTAATTTAAGTACACACCCGAAGGGTAGTTCCTAAACTTAGGTATCTGCGGTTGAAACAGCGAATGTCGTCCCGTTTCTGATTTGCAGATTAATCTCAACTGAAGTCAGTATCCTGCTCACAACAGATTCTGCACATCAATGCATATTTATGTATCACACTAAGTATTTAAAATCCAATTTTAATACTAGTAGTGAACATATTTATGACAAACATACTTGAAGTCAGAGCCTTGCCCTGCCTTCAATTCCTTCATGTCTGCCTTGTCCATACGACAGTCATGCTACAGTGACCCCGTTTGCCACAGTTTAGACAGACATCTTGGGATATGTCCTTTATCTTCCTAGAAGATTAAATGATTTTGCCTTTGCCCTTTTCCACATTTCAGAAGCCTTTGGCCAAGCCTGGGTTTCTAGAATATCAAAGTAAGGTGCGCCTTGCGCTACTTGCCTTATTGCAAACTTTGACTTTGGTCTCCTTGAGAATAGTCATTAACTCTCCAAGAGTTGTTTATTGCAATTTAATACTTGTAAGATCTATGAAGATCCTTCAAATTTCTTCATAATACTTTAAGGATCTAATTCTTAGTTCTGATTAGGAAATTAAGGAGTCTTTATGGCAAGCACAATGGATTAAGCATTAAAGTTATCATCACATGAATCTTCCAAAGATCATGCTCTACTATTTGCTTAACTCTGGGCTTAGGCCTAAGATGTTATTTTATCAAATAAAGTAACTTCTTAGTTTTAGGAATATCCTGAAATTTATTCCTAATTTGAAAATTAAAGTCGTTTAAAAACATATTTTCCCTAGGATAATGTTTTAAACACTAATCTTTCAATTTAATCTTGATTCTAATAGTCCAACTATTTAATCAACGATTTCAGGTACAATCTAATGTAATGATTACTATAGTCTAACTATATAACTTATTACAATTTTATTGGTTTAAAATCAAATATATATTGATTACTATAATCCAATTATATAATCATTATAAATGATGGGTAAAATCCAAATATATTGATTACTATAATCCAATTACATAATCAACTATAATTGAGGGGTAAAATTCAAATATATTGATTACTATAATCCAATTATATAATCAACTATAAATGAAGGGGTTTGAATACAGTCCAACAGTTTAATTAAAACAACAATAAATATTAGTCTAACTAATATATAATATATTTGACGAATGATATTTGATTGAGCGCATATGGCAAGTAACTAAACGAATATTGCAAATCTAATACTTGCCTCCCACTATTTTTCGGCGAGCCTCTAACCCTCTATGGAGTACTCAGGAAACCTAGTTACCTAGTGCGCTAGCATCCCGTTAAATAACACACAACCTTGACTTTGGCCAACAAGCTGTATGATATTTAACTAGGTAGATCTCTAAGATCAATTGGATCTCATCCAATTCCAAGATCCAGTAGGTGGACATCCAAGTCCGAAATATATATCTTATATATGCCAACATATCGAATATATTACATATCATTTTTCCTCTGAATCAACTAAGCCTTGGCTTTGGCACAACAAACTTAATGATCCCAGTTAAGTGGAACCCATTGACATGGAAAGCTTCGTAATCAATGTCGATGGACAAGAAGTGATCTTGACTTTGGCCAACAATCACGACTTGGACAAGACACCGATATGGAACAAAACTCTCATGATTCAAATACATCCGCAATTGAAAAAGGTCTTGACTTTGGCCAACAAACCAATGCCAACTTTGGATCTTGAGTAAGAATCACTCACGAAAGGAAAAACGCTTAATATGTTTTGAGGGTTTTTCGCGTGCAAATTGGCAACCAATTTATTATCTTTGTTAAGGTCTCATCATCATACACCCTAAACATGCATTCTAAACACATAAAAAGCGCGTATAAATAAATTAATAATGATATGCGGATGGATATGTCACAAATTGTCCTAGAACAAATCACTCCCCTTTCCTCTCCCCAGCTAGAACTATTCTAACTTCTACCCAATTACAAAATACAATAAAGAAACCTCATTTACATTGAGGGGAATAGTTGAGAAGAGAAATACAATGAGAAAGGAGATAAAAGGCTGGACACGCAGGTCCAATTTAAATAAATTCTAAATTTATTACAATTTCCAAAATTGCCCTCTCCTTCTAATATCCATCCGATATACATTATTCATACAACACATTCATGTATTCATACAAATCATGTTATTCAATCAATCTAATCCAATTAATTAATCTTTGAATTAATGACCATCCAATGTTCAAACAACGATTTGATTTGCACGAGTCCAACTCGTTTAAGAATAAATACTTAAAGTACATATTCTTGAATTATATCGAACTACAACTTTAAATCCAATTTATTTGTATTCAATTCTAATTCCAGATTTAATTCCAAATTAAATATTTACACTTACTTATAAGCCTTAAAGACTTGGATTCCAAATCCAATCTTAATGGGTCTCAAAGGCCCAATAACATCCAACGTCATTTCAATTAAAGTCAAGTCCAATGGGCTTTTAATTGATTCTTAAGGCATGGGCTTTGGCCATAATGGATCAAACCCAAAATGCCAAGGCCCAATAGGAATCACCCTATTGCCAACAAATCAATTTAGGCCCATTAGGCCAATTAAATTCTTTAAAGGGCCAAGTGATGTATTTGAACTCTATGGAATTGGTTTTGGGCCAATTGGATCCAATCCAAAAGTCCAAAACCAAACTTGGTCAAACCAAGCCCATTAAGCCCAAATACACACTTTTAGCCCAATTAATAATTAAAGGCTTATTAACATAATTATAATATTCCAAATATCACAATTATTTTAATTAAAGTGTATTAACCATGATTAATTAATTAAACTCAATATTTCCAAAATACCGATTAACTTAATTAATCATGCTTAATCCATCAATTCATGCTCAACACAAATTGAAGCCAAAACACATCATTTCATGCTCAACACAAATTGAATCCTAAATTCATAATTTCATGCTCAACATGCTCTTTGATTTTAACATGAACTTTATTGACATTGATTCTAATCCAATCAAACCAACAATCACATTTAAACATGAATTTAAAACACATCATTTCATGTTACAAAAATTAAAAACATGCAGTCCATTACAGTGAGTTTCGGCCACACTAAGGGAAATTAAAATTTTGATCCAATCAAATTTTCTCAAATCTAATCATGCACAACTCTAAGTTAACATAATCTAAGCATGCTCAAGCATCAATTTGAAGAAATCATGTTCAAAACATAAAAGCCCCAGATTTTAGTCTCATGAACCCTAAAATTTTCATGCTTAAAATTGGCTCTGATACCATTGTTAGTGTTCCTAGAACATGCAAAGGATCTAATAAGCAATAAAAGGTGTTCACAAATTCATTATAACTTGCGGAATATACTTACAATGAACGGATTTGGCTTTTAAAATTTTCTGAGAAGAAGATCTCCAAGATGCTTCCTTTGTGTTGATTCCAAGCTTTGAGTTGGTTCCAAGATCCAACCTTCAATGTTGATTCCAAGCTTTGAGTTGTGAGAGTTGATCTCCAAGATCCAATCTTGTGTTGATTCCAAGCTTTGAGTTGGTTTCCCTATCACCTTAGTTGATTCCATGAAGTGCTAGCTTTGTTGATTTTGCAACAAAATCAAAGAGAAAGGGACATGAAGCCACGCCCATTTGCTTAGTGTATTAGGGTTTGTGTTGTGTTCATAGTGTGAAGAGAGAGGGCTTGGGTTTTGTTTAAGAGTTTTTACCCTTTTCACACAAAACCATGTAGTTGGGGTAATTTGGTTTCACCTAAACCAAGTAGTTGGAAAGTAAGTGGTTTTGGCATAAATGCCAACCACTTTCCAACCACCACTTCACATGTGTGACATGTCTGAAGTGGGCCCCACCATTTTGAATTCAAAATTCAAAATGTCTCTACGAACATTTGTCGTGGCTCAGATCCGTTTAATCCGATTAAACGAACTTTCATCGTTAAATAATTAAATCTAATTTATTTAAATAACGATGCCTCGCAAATATATTACGAACGTCGTTTACTATTAATTCTAAATTAATTCGTTCGTTCGTATTAAAGTCCGACTTTATTTCGTAATGAAATCCAATTCATATTAATATATTCGATATATTAATTTTAGCCCATACGAATAAATAAAATAGAAAAATCAAATTTAACTATTAAATTTATTTTACCGATTAATTCCAAATTAATCGCGTTCTCTCTCTTCCGAACACATTTAATCCCAGATTAAATAATACCTCAAGTAATCCCATTAATTTTCTCTCTCTTAATTAATCCCAGATTAATTCTAATTTGAATCAACTGTCATCGGTGAATCTTTGGGAAGCGACCCAAGAGATCCCTGGATATGTTGGCAGTAAATACGGTCATCGGATTATCCGAATACGTGCGTACCTCGTATCACGTGCTTACCGATTTACAAGACATGGTTGGCTTCTAGCAAAGCACTGTGCCTACCCAATTCTCCAGAAATATTCTTACTGGAATATATAATCTATGTCAGGCGTAGTATACGTAGTATTGCGTATTGCGATCCAATATCGGATGTCACGTGCTAGGCCTGGGGCTGGAACTGTGTCTGCCCCGTACGAAGCACATGTCGGATGTCTAGTAACTAGTCTCTATAATTGGATATACATGACCTAGTCATAACATCCCGATGACTGCCGTACTTAAGAGCACTAGTACCGTATCCTACTTGACATCATCTCCACTATGACTGGAGTGATACTTCCGTCTTGACATCACACCCAATACACTACGATTCTCAATATACCCAGCAGAGGCGTAGACAGAACCGGTTAAATCCCTGGACGACCAAAACTAAAGCATACGGATTGTCGCAAGCATTAGCGGTGCAAGTCTCAGGTTAAGACCAAATACACCTACCCTGATTTCGGACTTCCATAGAGACATAGTCATACCACCAATGGAATTCCGAGGGGTCTATCCAGAGCGAAGCTATTTTCCGTACCATCGATAAAACACAACCTCCTATTACACTTGCATGAGTATCCTGTACCCAAATATATGAGAACTATGCCGTTATGATCTCACATAACATGCACAAGTGTAATACTAGTCTATTCCGTATTATCGATGTCCAGTCTCGATAATACACGACTAGGGATATTTAATGATTAATCCTTCGTGGACTGATCCTGTCTCATATCATCTCAATCCAGGAACTAATCATAAGGACCTTTTATCATTTATACATCTAGGTAATCTAATCACAAATGATAAGAGTGCAATCTCCTTGTCACATAGTTAATTTTGTACAACAACACCATGATCTGTACAAATAGTGACGCTTTGGGTCATAATTGTCCAACAGCTCTGAGCTACCAATTCCTTCAATGGATACGCATAAATAGTGCAGAACTTATTTTGAATAAGGTTCCATAAAAATCTGATTGACAGACTTCATATTAGATATGAACAGGAAAGAAACCGGGTTTCTCATTCCTGAAAATTTGGGAATGCTAGGCATATGTTTGGGTAATACCAAACTAAAACCCAAATCGGATAAATGCCGATTGTAGGTTATCCTAGGGATACCATAAGTATAGTACTTATACAACTCACTAAAGAACAATTTAATTGTTGCTCGCCATGCGATTTTCCTAAGAGGAATACCGATATGCAGTGGTAAGTGGGAGGATAGTAAAACTTGATGAAAATCAGAGTAATACTGTTCCAAGCACCAATTCCTAATGGAACACAAATAGTTCATCAAGGATGAAACTATTACCAATAATCTTCAAATACACAAGAAACGCATAAGTCGGAGAGAGTCAGAAAACAAACTAGGGTATGTATCGTTATCAACATTGTGTTGATTTCGATTCAACCTTTTACCTGTTGCCACAATAAATCCATTTGGATAATGATTGCTAACGCTACATTTTTCATTTATGAAATATGTCAGCTGAACGGAAAATCGCTTTCCTTAAATGGAAACCTTTTGGAGGATATTAAGAACATCCTGACGGTTTTGTCGTACCAAAACTAGCAAACAAGGTTTGCAGGTTACTCGATCCATGTATGGATTGAAGCAAGCATTAAGTTCTTGGAATTATCTTTTTGATGTAATCATAGTGGAGTATGATTTAATTCAAAACGAAAATGATTCTTGTGTATATAAGGAGGTTATTGGGAGCGCACTGACAATAAATGTCCTATCAATAATGATAATAAATCATTTCATGGAAATGATATTCCCATAAAAACAATCGGTGAAAGCTTGGCTTTCGAGAAAACTCTCTGAGAATCGTACATTGAAAAATGTACGCGACCTAGTGTCTCATACACTTTGAGCATATAGATTCACAAACAAGCCAATCCGAGTGATAGTCACTGGATTGATATTAAGAACATCCGTTAGTTTCTTAGAGAACTAAGGATGTTGTCTTAACATATGGAGAAGAAGAAACTTGAAGTGACTCGGATCACTACTTCAAGTTTCCTAACCGATAAAGACGACTATAAGTCGCAACAACGGTACAATAAAGTTTGAACAACGGAATAGTGAGCTGGAAATATTCTAAGCAAGATACTGTTACCGAATAAATCACAAATGCGGGTTATTGCTGCAGCTGAGGCAGCAATAGAAGCCAATTGGGTCGATAACAAATCTAATTAGATTAGATATAGTTCTTTTAGCAGCTGAGCTAGGCTACATCACATGCTAAAGAATTAATGGTCTCATCAATGATCCAGATATATACTTCGATATTCATCTGTTTCGTTCGGATCATACATCGTGGCTATGTGATGATCGAATAAATCGCATCAGATGATAATCATGCAAATCCACTGACGAAAGCCTTTTCTCAGCATTTTGAGCCAACCGTACATAGTTCGAGTGTCAGACACTCGAGTGACTGGCTATAGGCGAAGTGGGAGATTGTTGGACAATTATGACCCATAGCGTCACTATTTGTACAGATCATGGTGTTGTTGTACAAATTAACTATGTGACAAATGAGATTGCTCTCTTATCATTTGTGATTAGATCACCAAGATATATAAATGATATGAGGTCCTTATGATTTGTTCCTGGATTGAGAATGATATGAGACAATATCAGTTAACGAAGGATAAATTATTAAATATCCCTAGTCAGAGTATTATCGAGATTGGACATCGATAATGCGCAAAAGACTAGTATTACACTTGTGCGCATTTGTGAGAGCACAACGACATAATTCTCATATATTTGGGTATAGGATACTCATGCAAGTGTAATTTGAGGTTGTGTTTTACCGATGGTACGGGAAACAGCTTCGCTCTGGATAGACCCCCTCAGAATTCCATTGGTAGTATGACTATGTGTCTATGGAAGTCCAAAATCAGGGTAGGTGTATTTGGTCTTAACCTGAGACTTGCACCGCTAATACTTTCGACAATCAATATACTTTGGTTTTGGTCATCCAGGGCTTTAACAGGTTATGTGTACGCCTCTGCTGGGTATATTGAGAATCGTAGTGTGTTGGGTGTAATGTCAAGACGGAAGTGTCACTCCAGTCATATGGAGATGATGGTCACGTATGATACGGTACTGGTTCTCTTATGTACTACAGTCATCGGGATAAAATGACAAGGTCAGGTTTATCCGATTATAGAGACTAGTTACCAGAAATCCGACATGTGCTTCGTACGGGGAAGACACAATGCTAGCCCCAGGCCTAGCATGTGATCATCCGATACTGGATCGAAATACGCAATACTACGCCTGATATAGATCCTTATATTCCTGTAAGGATATTTCTGGAGAATTGGGTATGCTTGGCGCTTTGCTAGAAGACAACCTTGTCTTGTAAATCGGTATAAACGTAATACTAGGTATTTATGTGTTCGGATAGTCCGACGACCGAATTTACTGCCAACATATCTGGGGATCTCATGGGTCGCTTTACGAAGATTCATCGATGACGTATGACTCGCACTTTTAATTAATCTGGGATTAATTAGATGAGAGAGAAAATTAATCTGGGATTAATTACAGAGATATTTTATCTGGGATAAAATATCAATTAAAGATAGATAACGATTAATTTGGAATTAATCGATAAATTAATATATTCGATATATTAAACGAAATTGGATTTTGACGCGGAATTGAAATTAGATTTTAATTCGGGCGAACGAATTGATTTAGAATTAATTTGTTAGCGACATGAATAGTAATTATGCTAGGCATGATTATTTAATTAAATTAGATTTAATTACGTCGCAACGGAAAATTCGTTAATTTGGAATTAGCGAACCCGAGCCCGGGATTGTTTGCGAGCGTATTCGCATTTCGAATTCGAGTGCGGCAAGCAAGTCAAATCAAGCGTCAAATCATTAGTCGCATCTAACGTCACATCAATGCTAACTTCCGAAATCGATATCAAATATCGCTCCCACTATAAGTTATAGGATAATTTTCTTCGATAAGAAAATAAGAGAATCATTAAGTATCAAATACTTTGTAAATGATTCTGACATCCTATTGAACTTATACAGAAGATGTCTAAGGGTATTTTCATCTTATTAATTATGTAGTTCCACTTATAGTTTATCATTCTCACATTTGACTTATATAAGTGAAGTCTTTTCTACAATTGTCAACATATGATGTTAACATACCAAGTAATAAAATAACTTTATTGCTTGGGATCGTAGAAAAAATATTCTATCAAATAGAATACAATATTCTATCAAATAAAATACAATATTCTATTACATAGAATAAATGATAAACCTTACTTTTACCTCCGAGGCGTAAGTACTTTCAATTATATAACAATTATACAAAAGAAAGTTTCAATCTCAAACTTTTCAAGATTCAAATTTTCTATTATACATATCATATATATAACTGTAGAAATGAATGGAACCTTAATTAAAGAGATGAATTAGTGTTACTGGAACATAACCCCAAGAGTATTGAAAACTAATTCAATAACACTCAATATCAACGAATCAAATCATATAAAATTCAATTACTCCCACTGACCAATTCCATCAAGATGGAATCGTGGAAGTTTAATATTGAGTAAGAATCACATTCATTAAATAACTTTAGAACTATTTGCCTTAAATTCATATGTTTGATCATATCAAACATCTTTGAACAATTCAAAGATTCAAGATGAATTTCAAAATTATAGTTTTCAACACTTCAAATAGAATATCTTTGAACCATTCAAAACATTCTATCCGTGTTTCATCAGAAACATATCGAAAGTTCTCGAACCATTCAATAAGTTCAATATATATTCTTTTAGAAACATGCAACTAAGTCATGACAATTCATTAACTAAGTTACGAAGTAAAGAAAACTATCTATGGGTATTTCTAATTCATTAAACTATATACATCCAATATATTAGTTTAATAAATCTATGATCCAATGACGATCATTGGTTAAATGAAATTTAATCACATCTTGAATATAATATTCATTAAATGGATAAGGATATATGATGTGATTTTGTATCAGACCATCATTTACCACACGGAATAAGCATGTAATGCTTTTGTGATAAAATATCATAAAGCACTGTTCTAAGTTATTTAGTTAACCGAATATTTTTCTTAATGTTCATCTCTTCATCAATGACACCACTAGTCATATTAAAATATGTAACAATTATTTATAAAGAACAAGTAACTATCCAATAGTCACAAGTTCTGAAATCAAATATCAAAATAGTTATTAAACATTATTTTAAATAACTAGACGGAAGATCTAGTATCCAATACCTATAGTTGTCGTATTGTGAGAATCAATATTCTCTATACACAACTATACACATCTCGTTTCTTAAGCTTTACAATTTGCGTTCAATTATTCACAACAATTGCAAATGATTGTGTTGAGTTTCTAATTAGGTCCCAAGAATCATCCAAAACAAGCATAAAATTCGTATGAACACATCAAAGAACTAAGGCGGAAACATAACTCACATTGAACGGTTTGAGATGCGAAGAACAAGCTGCGTTTTTGCCTCCCTCCAAGCTCACGGCAACAGCTCTCCAAGGCAGTGGGCTGCTCGGTTTTGACTGGTTTGGTTCCTCCATGATTCGGCCATTGATGAACACCATGGAAGCTCCAAGCTTCAAGCTTTTCCATGCTCATAAATTCGTTTCCCTATCACCATAATATAACCAATGTGTGTGCTAGCACTACTCTTCTTCATTTGCTTCTCAAATTTCGGTCAAACCAGAAGATTTTGTGAAGAAATCGGCTTGAAGCCGTGAGAAGAGGAAGATGAAAAGAGAGGGAAAGAGAAGTGCATGAGTGTGGTTAGATGGAGAGAGAAAGTGAAAGCTTTACTTATATATTTATTTTATTTTCAAAAAATAAAATCAAATACAAAAAGCTTATCATTTACCAAAAGTAAAAGTCAAAAAGCAAAAATGCTTTTCAATCATTTCACATCACTATTCACATCACATCTCTTCACTTTATTAAAGTGACAAGTCATATCACATCACTCAAAGTGACAAGTGATTTAACGATTGATGCGACTAGCGATTTGACGCTTGATGTGACTTGCGTGCCGCGCTCGAATTCGAAATACGAATGCGCTCGCAATCACTCTCGGGCTCAGGTTCGCTAATTCCAAATTAACGAATTTTTCGTCGCGTCGTAATTAAATGATTACGCCTAGCGAAATCACTATTTACGTCGCTAACGAATTAATTATAAATTAATTCGTTCGCCCGAATTAAAATCTAATTTTAATTCCGCGTCGAAATCCAATTTCTTATAATATCGAATATATTTTTTATCGATTAATTCCAAATTAATCGTTCTCTCTCTTTAATTAATATTTTATCCCAGATAAAATATCTCCGCATTAATCCCAGATTAATTTTCTCTCTCTTAAATTAATCCCAGATTAATTAAAGTGCGAGTTATACATCATCGGTGAATCTTCGGGAAGCGACCCATGAGATCTCCAGATATGTTGGCAGTAAATCGGTTATCGGACTATCCGAACACGTAAGTACCTCGTACTACGTTTGTACCGATTTACAAGACAAGGTTGGCTTCTAGCAAAGCGCCATGCCTACCCAATTCACCAGAAATATTCTTACAGGAATATATAGATCTGTATCAAGCGTAGTATACCGTAGTATTGTGTATATCGGCCCAGTATCGGATAGTCACGTGCTAGGGTTGGGGCTGGATAAGTGTCTGCCCCGTCCGAAGCACATGTCGGATGTCTGGTAACTAGTCTCTATAATCAGATATTCATGACCTGGTCATAATATCATGATTGGATG
>SKCR01034083.1:0-32577 GCA_019454045.1 Zanthoxylum bungeanum
CATCCTATCCAAGCCAGAGTCATAAATCACTCTCTCACCCAATGTATCCACAATCGGACCCATATGATGCCAAAAATTAAACCACAATAAAGTCTTCTCACCATTCTCAATCCTAACTCTCATCCGCCGCCGGGAATAAGAACGAAGCTCCAAAATCTTACGCCAACTCCAAGAGCAATCTGTAGGGCAAGGCACCTCCCAAAAACTTCTCCCCCTCAACAAATAAGACTGAACCCAATTCGACCAAGAAGAAACCTGGTCAGAATAAATGAACCAAATGTGCTTAACAGTAGCTGCTCTATTCCAAGATTCCAATCTCTTAATCCCCAACCCCCCCACATTGGGAGGTAAACAAACTCTACTCCAAGCCACTCTCACCCTAGAAGAAGTGAGCTCACTACCCTTCCAAAGGAAAGAACGGAGAATCGTCTCCACCTTCCTAATAACAGACTTAGGAAGAATAAATAAAGAAGACCAATAAACTTGAATGGAGAATAAAACAGATTTAATGAGCTGAAGCCGCCCCGCATAAGAGAGAAACTTACTACTCTAACTTTTAGCACGCATAACAATACAATCAACAAGAGAAGCATAATCTGAGGCCCAGAGATTAGTAGAAATCAAAGGGACTCCCAGATACCGCACTGGAAAAATCCCTACTTGGAAGCCTAGAACATGACGCAACTGGTCCTGAAGGGTAGGAGAGATACCAGAGGAGAAGAAATGACTTTTAACAGGATTCAGGATTAAACCCGATAAACCACTGAACTGTCTGAGACAATCCTTGATCAAGGAAACCGAGGAGGCATCCGCTTTACAGAAAATCATAAGGTCATCCGCAAAGCAAAGATGAGTAAAACGGTTCTTAGAACACCGCCCATGGAATTTGAAATCCTGATTAAGAGCCATTTTATGAAGTAAGCCTGACAGAACTTACATAGCCAAGACAAAGATCTTCCATTATCTCCGATTCTGCTTGGCAATGGCCCCCTTCTAGATCTGCTGCTCTTATTGATTTGGCTCAGTCTCATCTTCCATCTCCTTCTAATTTGAGGGAGGATGTGCTGGTTTGGGAGGAGGATACAAACAGAAGATTCTCTGTGGATAGTGCCTGGAATGCTATGAGGTCAAGGAGACCCCAGATGCATTGGTCTCGAGTTGTTTGGTTCCGGAAGGCAATTCCCCATCATTCATTTCTTCTTTGGATGTCTATTCAGGGTGGCCTTTGTACTCAGGACAGTCTGATGAGATTTGGCATCTCTGCTTGCTCGCGGTGTATTCTTTGTGGTTGTTCGAGTGAGGACATTGATAATCTTTTCTTCCAGTGCCTCTATTCTTCAAGGGTCTGGTCGTCTGTGTTGGCCATGTGTGGGTTAGATTGGAGTCACCGAGATTGGTGTCAGACTGTTGAGTGGGTATGTCAGTTCTCCGGAGCCTCTTTATGTCATCTTCTGGTTCGTCTGTCTTTTGCAGCGTCAGTCTACCATATTTGGAGGGAGAGGAACGCTCGCACTCATGATATGCCTCTTCGGCCTGTTTCTGCTCTTCTTTATGATATTGTTTTTGATGTTCGGACTCGTGTTAGCTCCTTACGAAAGGTGAATCCATCTTATGACAATAAATGGCTTCACCTTTCGTGGCACTTACCCGATGACATCTTTTGTTGATTCTTTTGTAGCCTTTTGGCCTTTTTCTAGGAGGGCCTGTCCTCTCTAGTGCCTGGGGTATGCCCCTTTGCTCTTTGTATAGCTTTCTTTGGTTATAATACTTACCTTATCAAAAAAAAAATGAGATAAGGAGACATAGGATCACCTTGTCGCAACCCGCGACCCCCAGAGAAAAAACCATGCAACTCCTCATTAATAGACACAGAAAACCTAGTAGAAGTCATACACTCCTGAATCCAACCCACCATCCTCTTTGGAAAACCAACAGTCCGCAGAACCTCAACCAAAAAGTCTCAACGAACAGTGTCATAAGCTTTCATCAAGTCAATATTAAGAGCACATCTCGGGGAACCACCAGACCGATGATAATTCAGAACCAATTCCCGACACAAAAGAATATTGTCGCTGATACGCCTACCCGCAACAAAAGTAGATTGATTATGACTAATCACTGAAGGAAGGATAACCTTTATCCTATTCGCAATAAGCTTAGCAATACACTTGTAAATAATGTTGAAATAGGCCGATAATCCTTAACCTGGGAAGGATTGGGAATCTTAGGAATCAGAGCAATAGAAGTAGCATTAACTGCCTCAAGAGACGCCCAGAAGAAAAAAAAAAGTGAATAGCACAAAGGACATCATCCCCCACAACACTCCAAGACTTCTTAAAGAAACCCGAATTAAAACCATATGGGCCTGGAGCTTTATTGTCCTTCAACGCGAACAAGACAGCCTTAATCTCCTCATCAGAAACCTCCGGGCAAGAGACTCACTCTGCTCAGCTTTCATATGCCTAGTAATCGCAGATCTAAGGGCAACCCTATCAATATCCTATGGGGGCCCAAAAGGGTCTAAAAAAAATACAATCTCATCTCCAACCAAAACATGATCCTCCACACGGGTCCCATCCTCCTTAGTGATAGAAGTAATCTTGCTACGGCCGTGAAAACTATTCATAGCAGTAAAGAAGAATTTAGTATTCTGATCCCCGAGATTTAGCCATTTAACACGAGATTTCTATCTATTGAAGCCTTCCTCAGCACGACACATGTCACCATACCGTAATGAAAGACTAGCTTCTTAAGCTAACAGAGCGGGGTCACTGGGGCACTTCTGTAAAACACACTGCACTCTATCCAACTCCATCATAATCTCCAAAACCTTACTCGGAATCTGAGAGAAATGCTCGACATTAAACTTCTTCAAGGCCATCTTAACACTCTTCAGCTTACAACATAAATGGAACATCGGAGTACCATGAACATCAATGTCCCAAGCCCTAGCCACAACTGAGAGAAAATCAGGATGATCCGCCCAAAAATCAAAGAATTTGAAGGGAATTTTCCTCTTAGGGAGCTTTGCAAGTTTAACCACCATAGGAAAATGATTTGAAATCTGAGGGGGAAGAAAGCGGGCAGTAGAACCGAGGAAGAGACACTCCCAAGACGAATTAGTGAGAACACGGTCCAACTTACGCCAAATAGGGGACTGAATCTGCTTATTAAACCAAGTAAACTGACAACCAGAGAACTGAGGATCATCCAAACCAGCCTGACCCAAACAGCAGCCCAAATCATCTTTCCAGGCCGGCCATGCCACAGAGCCACCACAATGCTCAAACGGAGAGCGAATAGCATTGAAGTCTCCCAAAACAAGCCACGGAGAGTCATCAAAAACACTACCACTAGAAACCAAGTCGGCCCAAAGCTCCCGACGCTTCTCGTAGTCACACTCACCATAAACCACCGAAAACTACACAAGTCCACAACTCAGAAATATGAGACACACTACAATGAATAACTTGAAATGAAGAGCGAATAATGCTAACATCAATGTCAATAGGGTTTCAACACACCCAAATACGGCCATACGGAAGAAAATCAGAGTGGCAAAAAAACTTCCATGAAGGATTAATCGCACGAGAGACATTCACAAAATTAACCTCTTTACCTTGGTTTCAACTAAACCACACAAAGAAAGCTTCTCATCACGAAGAAAACCCCTAACTTCAGCTTGTTTATTGGGTCATTGAGACCCCGAATGTTCCAACAACCAAAAAATCATTAAAACAGAGAAGAGTAGAGCCAAACCCAAACAAATCAGTGCCGTCGACCCCCTCTCGGGGACTGCCGTTTCTGACTCCTCTTTCTACCAGAACCCTTTCTAGATTTGTTACCATAAACCAATTTCCTGATCTCCTGAGAATCAATGACCTTATTAGCCAAACTGTTATCATTGGGCGTGGGCAAATCATAAGTTCCATAAGGCGGAGACTCAGCTAAAACAGACTTAGGAAGATCCTCGACAAGAAGAGAAGAAGCACGGGAACATTCACCTTCTTCCTTACCCTATACCTCCGTAATAACTGCCTCAGACGAAACCACAGACATAAGAGGAGTTACCAGAGCCGATTCCAACCTATTGGAAGAGCACTCACCCAAAACAAGAACCCTGTTAGTGGGAACATCCTGAATCACATCACCGCTCGAGCTAACAAGAGTGGTCACAGTCGCTCCCTTGCCTTTCTTCTTCTTAGAGACCGAAATCCAGATCGTAAATTATGCTAGAAGTATTTTATCTCTAAAGTCTGGACTTAGGTTTTTCTCGAACTGGTGCCCAAGTGAATTACATTTTCTATCTAACTGTATTTTACTTCATCTCATTCTTCTCTATAAGGATTTAATACTTCTTAAGATTTTCCAGATGGTTACTCGTCTTATTATTGCTTTCACCCAATCACGCTTAACTTGTAAGGTCTTGACTGAATTTAATGCATAAATGCTAATATGGTCGTACCCACAACTAATCAAGTTGAATCATGAATCCTCAATAATAGCATTTGGTCTATATGGGGGATTTATACCAATCTAGTCACTAAGAAGTATATTTGTGCCTAAGTCTACTGGTGTATGTGACCTCAATGAATATATATCTGGATTCTTCTCAACTAGTGCCTTCACATCTCTAGAGATACTTGTGTCTCTTATAGTTAGGTTTCTTCATGTTCTGCCTTAACTATGGGATAAATATATACAAAAGTAATCCATGTCGCTATTAAAAATGATTGTATTTATACTTCCTTAGCTCCATATGCTCGATCCGATCTTAGTATTGACATGATCCAGGCCGACAACAAAGCAAAAGGCCCATTACAAGTACCAGAAAGGCCAATTACGAGGCAGAGGACCAAAAGACTCAGAGAAGCAATGTCGGGATTAGTTCAGAGTTTTATGGCCGATTGCAACAAACAAATAGAGACGCACGTGGGCTTCAATAGAGAGGGCCCAAAGCCACTTCACTTGGCCCAAATCAGTTTTGAATGAAGCTTCACAGGCCTTTGAAGACTTGAAGACTTTGGTATTTTTGTAATTTAGCTTTTAGGGGCATTGTTGTCTTTATGCCTTTAGGGTTTCTCTTTGTAACACTATTTAAGCTTTCTTTCTTTTTCATTTTTAAAAAAATAAAATAAAATTTGTAAACACAAAAGCTTAAAGCTTTGGCTATGGCCGAATTCTTGTAAGGGAGGGATTCCCCTTTTCAAGTTAAAATCGACTTATCTAAGTTTAGCAAGCTTAGTGGCGTCTCCATTGCTAGCAAAACACTACAAGGAATCATCTTAAAGGTTCTCAAGGGCAAGTTGTTTGTGGGTCTTCTTTGTGACCTTGGAAGGGTTTTGTTCCTACAAAATCAAATTCGCGGTTCTTGGGGTTTTGCCTGTTGCTTGGGGTTTGCTTGAATTTCGAATCCAAGTGTGTTTCTTGTCATTTGGTATTTAGAGCTCAGGGTTCCAAGGTCTGATTTTTCCTATCTTTTCTTTTTTGTTTGATTCTATTTTTTTTTCGTTCTTTGTTATTTTCGTTTCAGTTCTTGTTGGATCTTGTTTCTATTTTCGTTTTGTTTATTTCTGGATCTGGTTTTGTTGTGTTCCGCACATCAGTTCATCTTTTATCATTTTCCAGTTCTGGGTTTTTGTTGTGTTCTTCATATAAGTTCGTCATACACATTATGTTCTTTAGCATATGTTGAAGAAATAAGCATGTTCTTTGGCGGCTGTGTGACTTGTTTCTAAAACCCTAGTGAAGTGTAAAAGAAAAAGAAAATAAACCATCAGATTCACACTCTGAAATCAGACACTGAAACTTAGACTCTGAAATCAGACCCTAAAACTTAACCTCTGAAATCAGACCTTGAATTCAGACCCTGAAACTCAACCTCTGAAATCAGACTCTAAAAACTTAGCCTTTGAAATCTGACTCTGAAATCAGACCTTGAAACTTAGTCTCTGAAATCAGACCCTGAAGATTAGCCTCTGAAAATCAGACCCTGAAAAGTAACCTCTGAAATCAGACCATGACCAGTAGCCTCTGAAATCAGACCCTGAAAAGTAACATCTGAAATCAGACACTGACCAGTAGCCTCTGAAATCAGACCCTGACCAAAAGCCTCTGAAATCAGACCCTGAAAATCAGCCTCTGAAATCGGAACCTAAATCAGCCTCTGAAATCAGAACCTTAATCAGCTACTGAAATCAGAACCTTAAACAGCTTTTGAAGTTATAAAAAAAAAGGGATTTGAGTGATAGTGATCACTTGAGCAAAAAAAAAAGAGTAAAAAAGTGAAAATTTTTGGTTGAATTTAGTTTGTTCCATATTATCATTTGGGTGTTCGTGAAGGGTATTCCATCAAAATTCTATAGAGGTGCCAAATTTTCTCCCGAAATTGCATACGACCGTGAATTTGCATGCTTATTTTTTTTTCCATTGTGCTAATTGTTTACTTCTTTATTCTAATTACTCTAGCTTAAGTATCATTGATTGAGTCTTCGTCATTGCTATTCCTGATCATATTTTGTTTCCGCCTACCAAATATATATATTATTGGGTCCGTTGTGTTTCATGCTAGCTTAAGGACTACACTTGGTTTTGTATTCTTGGATTGAGTGTGATTCACATTTGAATTGAGGAAGAATTCAAGAGTGGTAAAAAGCAGTGATTGTGAGCACATTATCGGGTAAAAGCCAATAGAGTGCAAACACGAGTGGAGTGATATCATTCGAGTGTAAACACGTGAGTTGTGAGGATTTACATATTTGCTTTACTTTCTTGTTATTTCTAATCTGTATGTTTAGTGTTGAGATGGCAGGTTTAACCACTGATGAAAAACTTGAGGCTTTGGATAGGAAATTTACAGATATGATGGAGAACATGAATACTGCTTTGGAGAGATTGACCTAGAGTGTAGAGAGTATTCAAACTAGTAGCGGTCCTAGAGCACCACCACCCCAGCATATACCACCACCTCAGAATGTACCACCACTTCATAATGTGCCACCTCGACGTGTACCACCACAGTATGTACCACCAGATGAAGAGGAAGCTGAAAATGAGTTTGATGATTCTGATGGTCTTGATGATGTGGAGGAGAGATTTCATGGCACTTGCCCGTGGACATCTTCTGTTGATCTTTACTTGTAGCCTATAGGCTTTTCTTCTAGGAGGGCTTGTCCTCTCTAGTTTGTCTGGGGTATGCCCCTTTGCTCTTGTTTTCTTTGGTTATAATACTTACCTTATCAAAAAAAAAAAAGATTTCAGCCTGGGCATGATAGGAGGCCTAATAGGAGGTTTTATAGGAGGAATGATAGGAGGGATAAATGATTTGATGATAGAGTTGCATTTGATGCCAGAAGAGAGGATTATGATAAGAGGGGATATGGCAGACGAGGAGATGTAGATGGTGATCTAGGTAGCATCAAGATCAAGATACCAACATTCCACGGCAAAAATGATCCTGAAGCTTATTTAGAATGGGAAAAGAAAATAGAATTGATTTTCAGCTGTCATCACTACTCAGACGAGAAGAAGATCAATCTGGCAGCAATTGAGTTTACCGATTATGCTATGATTTGGTGGGATCAGCTTGTCTCTACTCGAAGGAGAAATTATGAGAGACCGGTTCAGACATGGGCAGAACTTAGAGGTCTCATGAGAAAGAGATTTATACACATCCATTACTATAGGGAATTGTATTAGAAACTACAACATTTGTATCAGGGTACCAAGAGTGTTGAGGACTATTACACCGAGACGGAAGTTTCCATGATCAGGGCAAATGTAGTTGAGGAAGCTGAAGCTACTATGGCACAGTTTCTAGGGTCTTGAATAGAGAGATTGCAAACATGGTGGAGTTGCATCACTATGTTGATTTGGAGGATATGCTTCACATGGCTATCAAGGTAGAAAGGCAACTCAAGAAAAGGTCAACATCCAGATTTGGTACTTAAGCTACTTCTGCATGGAAGGGAAAATGGGTTCCGAATGAGAAGCGAGATGGAGGCATTGACAAGACTAGAGGCGAGTTCAGTGGAGGCTTTAATAAGCCTAGGGCCGAACCTAGTGCCAAGGGTAAAGAGGCTGCAGACCCGAGCAAAACTAGACCCAAACCTGAGGGTTCAGCTACTAGAACTAAAGATGTAAAGTGTTTCAAATGTTTGGGCATGGGACACTATGCTTCACAATGTCCCAATAAGCGTACCTTAGTGATTGATAAAAAGAGTGGAGAGGTGTACTCTACCGATAGTGAGGTTGAGGAGGAGATGCCAGAGTTGGAGGATGCTAGTGACCATGAGGGAGTTGCATACCCGCTGAATAACTTATCCTTAGTTGTCAAGCGTGCTTTGAGTGCACAGGTTGTAGAGGACGAGAGTGTGCAGCAGAGGGAGAACATATTCCATACTAGGTGCCGTGTGAATGGCAAGGGGTGTAGTATGATCATAGATGGGGGCAGCTGTACTAATGTTGCTAGCACAACTTTGATTGAGCAATTGGGGTTGACTATATGAGAGAATTCATACCGCGCAGTAAAAAATTTTCAATACATTATTCGTATTGTCACTCCAAGCACCAACACCAACATGAGCCGCGTTTAAGGTGTGCTTATTTAAAGGCTATCCTAAAGAGACTATGTGTGGAATCTTTTATAGTATAAGAAGAGATCAAAGTGTATGTATTTCTTGAAGATGACTATATGAGAGAATTCATACCGCGCAGTAAATTGGTACTCGAGGAGTTACTTTCTGGTTAGACCAATGCATCATCAACAATAATTGTTGACATTTGTAATAACGTAACACTTTTGACATCTGAACGTTAGATGTAGTTATATCAAGAGAGTCTGGAACCTAGACGTAATGGGAGGGTTGTGCGACAACCTGATCGATATCTAGGGATTGGGGAGGCAAAAGTTGTCACCTCTAGTAATGATGTAGATGATCCATTGAGTTATTGTAGTGCAATGGACGATCTTGATAAAAAGGAATGGCTCAAAGCCATGAATCGCGAAATGGAGTTTGTGTACTCCAACTCAGTCTGGGATCTTATAGGTCAACCTGGTGGGGTAAAACCTACAGGTTGCAAGTGAATCTACAAGAAGAAGAGATGAGTATATGTGAAGGTTCAGACCTTCAAAGCTAGGTTAGTGTCCAAGGGTTGGACCCAGGAAGAGGAAGTCGACTATGATGAGATTTTCTCGCCTGTAGCCATGGTTAAATCTATTCACACTCTCATATCCATTGTCACATATTATGAATATGAGATATGACAGATGGTCGTCAAGACAACATTCTTGAATGGTAGACTTGATGAGAGCATCTGTATTGTACAACCAGAGAAATTATTGACTAAGTGACATGAGTCCAACCACACCAGAGACATTACAGGATGCATCTAATAACTTGGAGGAACCCATGCAGTTGCCAACAGGTCCAATCACACGCCAAAGAGCAAAGAAGATCAGAGAGGCCTTTGCGGGACTAGCTCAGAGCTATGTGACCAGTTGCAGCAACCAAGTCAAGTGCACACCAGAGACACATATGGGCATAACCAGAGAGGTCCCCAAGCTATTTCATTTGACCTAGATCAGCTCAGACTGAAGCATAGTAGAGCAGCTTCAGCACCAGCACCCTTTTGACCCGATTTCACCCATTTTGGGACTATGTTGAATTCGGACAAATGGGGGTATTTTTGTCATTTGTGCTCGACATTTTTACTTTATTTATGATGTAATTAGCATGGTTGACTATGCCATTAGGCTTAATTATGCTTAGATTTGTACTTAGCCGGAAGCACGTCAATTTACTATAGCATGTAAGCACCTTAATTAGCTTAAGTGAGATTAGCTTCTAATCTTTGTTTTAAGTTTATTTAGGTGCAAAAGGACCTTAATGGTCGTGGTTGAGGTGCTTGACTTAGGGCTTTTGGTAATTTTAGCTCTAGGGTCATTTTAGCCTTTTTACTCTTTTGTAACCCTTATTATATGACTCTTCTTTGTATTTTTGGACAACGAACGTAATATACAACATTTGAAAGAGAGAAAAGCTTGAGCTTTCCATGGCTATGGCCAAAACCTTGTTGAGGGAGGGATTCCCCTTTTCAAGTTCAAATTGACTTATCTAAGCTTGGCAACTTAGTGGCGTCTCCATTGCTAGCAAAATACAATCTGATTTCATGCTTGTGGTTATCATGGACGTGAGTTTCATGGTGGTTAGGGGCTGATCTTGGTTGGGTTTTGTTCCTACAAAATCAGTATTCAAAGTTCTTGGGGTTTTGAGAAAGATGCTTGGGGGTTTGCTTGGTTTCCAACCCAAGTGAGTTCTTGTCACTAAGGTCAAGAGAAAAATATTTGCAAGCCTAAAGGTCTATTTATGGACTAAAGCAAGCATCTTGATCTTGGAAAATAAGATTTGACGTGATGATCAAGTCTTATAATTTTGACCCAAAGGCCAATGAGCCTTGTGTATATAAGCATGTCATTAGGGATAAGGTATTTTTTTCTCGTATTATACATCAATGATACTTTACTCATTGAGAATGATGTAAATGTATTAACGGAAGTAAATTCCTGACTAACTAACTAATTCCAAATGAAAGATTTGGGAAAGACGAGTTGTGTACTTGGGATCCAGATAATTCGGGATCACAAGAGACGACTGTTAGGTGTGTCTCAAGGATCCTATATCGATAAGATTGTTGTACGATTTTTGGATGCTAAATCCCAGGAAAGTTAACTTACCCCTTCGACATGGAATTCACTTGTCAAATGAATAGTTTCATTAGACACCTTCAAGCAGTTGAGGAAATAAGACATATCCCACATGCCTCTGCTATTAGAAGTCTCATGTAGGCTATGTTTTGCTATATATGAGACAAGACATCGGTTATGTAGTGGGAGTAGTTAGTAGTTTTCAGTCTAACCCAGGATTAGAACAGTGGGTAACTGTAAGGCATGTTCTCAAGTATCTTAAAAGTATAAGAGACTATATGCTTGTATAATCTGGAGGGGATATGATCCTTAGAGGATATACAGATTCTGATTTTTAGCCTGATGTAGATAATGGGAAATCAACATCTAAATCAGTATTCACCCTAGTTGGTAGAGCCATGGTATGGAGGAGTATAATGCAATCTGGCATTGCGAACTTCACCATGGAGTCTGAGTGTGTAGTAGCTTGTGAAGCAGCTAAGAACGCAGTATGGCTTCGAAAATTATTGGGAGCTCTGGAAGTTGTTCCAGACATGGATAAACCACTTACACTTTATTGTGATAATAATGGTACAATGGTAAATTCCAAAGAACCAAGAAGCCACAAGAGAGGGAAACATATATAGAGGAAATATCATCTTTTTAAAGGGATGTTGTAGATAGCGTTCTGTAGAGAATCTGGCTGATCCAATTTACAAAGACCTTGTCGGCTAAAGTGTTTGAAGGTCACCTAGAGGGTCTAGGATTATATGCCATGTCCCATTTTCTCTAGTGCAAGTGGGAGATTGTTGGGATATATGCCCTATAGCTTCATGTAATATAAACAGAATTATTTGTTATGAAATAAAAGATGTATTATTCATTTATCAAAATATTTTATTTAAATCGCACATTGTAAATTATCTTGTTTACCATTGATTACTCATATGCCTTTAGACTTAGTGTATGAGTGTCATACACAATAGGACTTAAGTCTGAACTTAGTAATTTAAAATAGTCCATAGAGAGCAAGCAAATCGAGTATTTTATTTGTGGTTTATCTATAGCTGTAGTCCATTCTATAATTGTATGGCGACATTGATCTGGGATCGTCCATGTGGTGATATGAGTATGAAGGAACCTTGTATCATGTGATCATATAGGACTGGACCTAGATAGAAATGAATTTCTTATAATATCCTTCAAATAAAGAAATTCAATTCAATTTACTAGATGATCATATATATGGATTGATCTAAATCATGAGTGTACTGTGAACTCCTACATGGCAAGCTATGTCTTTTGATTTACAAAGGTGGGGTTGGTGTAGCAATCCCGACCAATAGCTACATACTTTGGGGACATGGTTTGGTGTGTAGCTATGGAGTTTTACATAGATTTGGAATTTTTTTTTTTGGATAAGGTAAGTATTATAACCAAAAGAAGATGAATTCACTCATTCTTACGAGAAGTAGATGAGTATTTTACTCAAGGATTTATTCGGTATTTGAATGATTAGAGTATTCAAGTCTTTCTACTATGAATAGAAAGATTAATATTCATAATACTTATGAATAATTTTTTTTAGATAATCAAATGTACTTAAGGTTGAAATAATTAGAGGGGTATAACGGACATTGTAACCCGACTCTAATTATGAGATACTCTTGAAAGGTCAATCTGTATGCAATGACTATATAATGGACACCGATATGGTTAGCTTATATTATCCATTTACAGCAACGAGAGTGCAACTTCGGGATTTTAGTTGAATAAACCGAAGTTAATAATTCAGAATATTTAATTACAGATTTTAATTAATATTTCGGGATTATTAGAGCTCGAAACCGTAGGTCTATTTGGTCCCATTGCTAGCTCGATATATTGTAACAAATTAAATATAATTGGATAGTCCAATTATATACTCATAGATATATATTATTATTATTGGGATTAAAAATATATTTTGTCACACATGTAACTTTATATTATATATAATTTAAGGTTTTTTATTAAATAAAGGATTATGAGATAATCATTTAATTTAATGTATGTATATTAATTTTGTTTGACATTTATTGTAATGATGAATTTTTCAAATATGATTTGTAAAAATTCAACAATTCATTAATATTTTTTTACACATTTTCAACATTACATTTAATTATCATTATGATGATAATTAATAAGTTGGTTTTTGAAATTATTAGGTGTAGAAAATAGGTGGTTGAATTTTTGAGATAAATATGCTTAGGTTTTTTTGCTTAACATTAACTCTAAGTGTAAAAGAACAAATAAGTTTTTTCTTTACAAGAATTCATTCTTGAAAAACCTAGCTACCTTTGTTCTTATTTTTTCTCAAGTGTTGAATGAAAAAGAGAACAAAGATAAAAGAAAAATTTTGGTGTGACAAACCTTAACTTAGTGTTTAGTCAAAACTTTATTTGAATCTCTAAAGAGTTTAAGGATTTGGTTTTGTGAGTGAAGCCCACACTTCTTTTTGTTAGTAGTGAGACATAGCTCGAAAGATCATTTAGAGTTGGAACAAACGTAATTCTTCTTTCTTTTTCTATACACATGGCAGGTTTTGTGTTTGTAGCTAGGATATGGCACCACGATAGCACTCAAGACAGCACACAAACTTTCAGGAAGAAGCCAGCGTGTCACGATGCGCCAAAGAATAAAATCCAGGCATAAACTTTAAGGCTCTGCGCGTCATGACAGTAGCGCTATCACATCGCGTAGACGAGCGAGTCGAGACGTCAACTCCTTCGCGTCGCGACACTTTCAAGAACTAGAACTAGACAGAAAGTTGTGACATTGAGAGTCGTGAAGCAAATCTCCACGGGTCGCGACGTGGAGCTTAAACGCAAAGGAGCTTCGTTTACCTCATGCACTGGGGCTGTTCAAGAGATGTTATGAGACTGGAGTATTGTTAAAAAGATAAACGTTCTGTAGAGGACTAGAGGCTGGTCAGATCCGATAAAAGAGGGAGAGGGCATAAACAAATTTCAAGGTCGATCGCGGTGCCTAAGCCATTTCCGCTGCCGAGGGTCCAGATACCACATGAACACTCTCTTCCCAAGATACCACAAGCACCGATCAGTACCTTAGAGTAACAAGAATGAATAACACATTATTCAAATTTAAATAACTATTATTTGTAAAATTTAAACTAGAAACTCCCATTGCTTTTGCTGAAACGGCATCCCATGTCCCGACCCTTATGGTGTAGTCACCTTCAGCAAGGTCCCTCCATGAGTCAAGTACTTGCAAAGAAGGACAAACATGATTAGTGGCTCCAGAATCAACCATCCAAGCGGATTTATAATCCTCCACTAATAGAGTTTCGATAACGAGTAAATCATATTTACCTGTATCTTTTTTCTCCTTCAGCTCAGTTAGGTATTTAGGACAATTCATTTTCCAATGCCTGTTCTTGTTGCAGTGGAAACACTTTCCCTTGGGCTTGGCATCTTTGGAGCCTTTCTTGTTGTTCTTCTTCATGGGCTTAGCCTTAGCCTTCCCAGTGCTATTCTTCTTCATCTTTGTAGATTTAGAAGACTCGGCAACATTTGCCTCAACACTGGACTTACGAGGATCCACAATCATGGACTCGTAGTGGGTGAGCTCATTAAGCAGTTGGGTCAAAGTAAAAGTCAACTTGTTCTTAACATAGTTGCTTTTAAACTGCAGGAAAACTCTTCGGAAGAGTTTCTATAATCATGGTCACCTGGCTAAGCTCGTCAATACAAGCTCCATGTGACGCATAACTCACTTGGAGGATTAGGCCAAGCAAACCCCTCGCAGCGGACAGAACCCCAAGAACCGCGAATTTGATTTTGTAGGAACAAAACCCTTCCAAGGCCACAAAGAAGACCCACAAAGAACTTGTCTTTGAGAACCCTTAAGATGATTCCTTGAATTATTCTGCTAGCACGGAGACACCACTAAGGTTGCCACGCCTTAGATAAGTCGATTGCATGAAATAAGGGGAATCCCTCCCTTAAGCAATTTTTGGACAAAGCCAAGCTCTCAATGGAGATGAATTTCGAAATTTGGTGATTAGCTTCTCATTAAGATGAAATGAGTTTAAATAGTACAATGAAATAAACCCTAATGGGTGCAAAATGACCAAAACACCCTAAGTTGCTAACTAATGGCTATTAAATGGCCATGCCCTTAATAGACATTTAATAACAAACACAAAGTCAAAAGAAACAAAGACTTAATCAATAACAAACAAAGACTTAATAAATAACTTTGCCAAAAAGTCTAAAGTAAAAACACAAAATCATAAAAGTCAACAAATGTGGAAAACTTTTCCAAATTTGTCTAAAGTTGTTTCCTTGCACCAAAAGTCCTCCAAATTCGTGGATTCCATGTATAAAGGCATAATGATGTGTCATAAAGTCCAATAAGTCTTGTCTTGGCCGAATATTTAGTGTCGGGCTTGAATCGGCTTGATCCGTTAAAAATATACTCGGCTTCAAGATTGCTGGTGCGTTACTCTGGTATGACTTGGGTCAAGTGAAATAGCTTTGGACCCACTCCATTGAAGCCCTCATGTGACGCCAATATGTCCCGGAGTTGTCTGTCACACTCGACCATGGCATTCTGCGCTAGCCCAGCCATTGCGTCTCTGATCTTCTTAGCTCTTTGGCATGTGATTGGGCCTGTTGGCAATTGCAAAGGATCTAATGTTCCTTGAGTTGTTGGATTCATGTCATTCCCTCCCTCTTGAAAAGGATTCGACCTCGAATCTGTACCTGCATCAAAAAGAGTTAAGTCAGAAACAGTAAATGTCGCAGACATATTATGCTCACCTTGTAAATCCAGCTTGTATGCATTGTCATTAATCCGTTCCAAGACTTGAAATGGACCATCCCCTCTCGGTTGTAGCTTGGATTTACGCTGTTCAGTAAATCTTTCCTTTCGCATGTGTACCCAAACCCAATCTCCAGGTTGAAATACCACACTTTTTCTTCCCTTATTGGCATGAGAAGCATATTGTTCATTCTTTCGTTGTATGTGCTCTCTTGCGAAAATGTATGTGTTTCACCAAATCAGCTTTCTTTTTTCCATCTAACCCTGCATGCTCATCAACAGGCAATGGTAACAAATCTAATGGAGTTAGTGGTTGAAAACCATAAACAATTTCAAATGGTGAATAAGATGTTGAAGAATGAATGCTACGATTATATGCAAATTCAACAAAAGGCAAACAATCCTCCCAAGTTTTCAAGTTCTTAGAGACAATAGTACGCAATAACTGAGTCAAAGTCCTATTAACCACTTCAGTCTGTCCATCAGTTTGGGGATGACAAGTAGTAGAATACAAAAGTTTTGTTCCTAACTTACCCCATAAAACTTTCCAAAAGTGACTAAGGAATTTAACATCACGATCTGAAACTATACTCCGTGGAATTCCATGGAGTCGTACCACTTCTCTAAAGAATAAGTCAGCAATGTTAGTGGCATCATCAGTTTTATGACATGCTATAAAGTGTGCCATCTTACTGAACCTATCAACCACTACAAAGATGGAATCTCTACCATGCCTAGTCCTAGGTAAACCCAATATAAAATCCATTGATATATCTACCCACGGCTCACTAGGTACAGGCAACGGTGTATACAACCCATGAGGCATAACCTTAGATTTAGCCTTTTTACAAATCAAGCATTTATCACACAAACGCTCAATATCTCTCCGCATTTTAGGCCAATAAAAATGTTCACTCAATACCCCTAAGGTCTTAGAAATGCCAAAGTGCCCCATTAAACCTCCCTCATGCGCTTCTCTAACTAACAACTCACGCATACTACAAACAGGAATGCATAATCTATTCTCCCTAAACAGAAACATGTCATGTTGATAGAATTTATTGAAGGTAGACTTTTCACATGCAGCATAGATGGTACTAAAGTCAGTATCATTTGCATAAAGTTCTTTAATAAATTCAAACCCAAGCATTCTTGCACTCATTGAAGTAAGTAAAGCATACCTTCGCGATAGTGCATCAGCGACAATGTTTTCATTACCTTGTTTGTAGCGAATTACGTATGGAAATGTCTCAATGAACTCCAACCACTTTGCGTGTCGTTTGTTCAACTTACCTTAGCCCTTCAAGTGCTTCAATGATTCATGATCAGTATGGATCACAAATTCTCGAGGCCATGGATAATGCTGCCAAGTCTCAAGGGCTCTCACTAGCGCATACAACTCCTTGTCATATGTGGGGTACCTCAAAACTGCTTCATTCAGTTTCTCACTAAAGTAAGCTATTGGTCGCTTTTCTTGCATAAGAACAGCTCCAATGCCTATTCCGGATGCATCACACTCAATCTCAAATGTCTTTTCAAAATTGGGTAGCGCCAAAACTCGTGCACTACATAACTTCATTTTAAGATCCTGGAATGCACGCTCCTGCTCTTGTCCCCATTTGAAACCAACAGTTTTCTTCACTACTTCAGTCAGTGGTGCAGCAATACTACTGAAGTCTTTAACAAATTTGCGGTAGAAGCTTGCTAATCCATGGAAGCTTCTAACTTCTGTCACTGTAGTTGGTGTAGGCCAATCCTCTAATGGGTGGAAGCCCACTAGGAATGTCCTTTGTCAGCACATCACTGAATTCCCGCAAAAGAGATGAAATGGATACATGAAGCAAAGGGTCAGTGTTAGCAATACAAATACGGTGTTCCTTGTAGACCAACAAAAGCATAAGCTTGCTAGCCTTAAAAGCTTTCCTTGCTTCACCTTCACCCATGTAAAAGCTCTTTTTCACTCGCCCTTTGTTTCCCCCTTAAGTTCACTCACACTCCCCTTAGAAACACTCACGGCCTTTGCCTTATTTTCCTTACTATGTTCGGTCACACTCCTCTCACGTGTTTTCCCCAAGGCTGTGTTTGCACTCTCAATCTCTCTATCTCTCTCAAGTTGCAACTTGACTTGATCCTCGTGGACTTGCTTTGGTGTGAGTGGTTACAAGGTAATGGGTTTCCCTTATATTGAAAGGAATACTTATTCTTGAACCTATCGTTAATAAATTTCCTATCAAACTGCCACGGCCTGCCCAAAAGAATATGTCCTGCATGCATCGGTATCACATCACATAGGACATCATCCGTGTATGGCCCAATTGTAAAGCTCAATAACACCTGCTTTGTCACCTTTATCTCGCCACAATCATTTAACCACTGCAACTTATAAGGCTTGGGATGCTTCAAGCAATCTAATCCCAACCTCTCAACTAAAGCCGTACTTGCGACATTAGCACAACTACCCCCGTCAATGATCATACTACACCCTTTACCATTCACACACGGCATCTGGTATGAAATATGTTCTCCCTCTGTTGATCACTCTCATCCTCAACAATTTGTGCACTCAAAACACGCTTGACAACTAAGGACAAGTTATCCAGCGGGTATGCAGCTCCCTCTTTGTCACTAGTATCCTCAATCTCAAGCTCATCATCATCAACCTCAACCTCACTGTCAGTAGAATGTACTTCACCACTCTTCTTATCAATCACTAAGGTGCGCCTGTTAGGGCATTGTGAAGAATAGTGTCCCATGCCCAAACACTTGAAACACTTGATGTCCTTTGTCTTTGGTGTTGTACCTTCAGGTTTCATTCTAGCCTTGCTTGGTTCTGCAACTTCTTTACCCTTGGCACCAGGTTTAGCCCTTGGCTTGTTAAAGCCTCCATCTCGTCGATCATTAGGAACCCATTTCCCCTTCCATGTAGAAGTAGTCTGAGTACCAAATCTGGATGTAGACTTCTTTTTGAGTTGCCTTTCTACCTTGACAGCCATGTGAATCATATCCTATAAATCAACATAATGATGCAACTCCACCATAATGAATTGGACAGGAAAAAGTATTTTCTTTGAGTTAGAATATTGGGGGACTCTGAGTTTGCGACATAATTTGGATGTAATGCATATAGAAAAAAACATTTGTGAGAGTTTAGTGGGCACACTATTCAATATTCCGAGTAAGACAAAAGACACTGTAAATGCTAGATTGGACCTACAAGATCTTAGAATTCGTAGTGAATTGCATTTACAAGTCACTTCTCGAGGTCTTATTAAGCCACCTGCTAGTTATGTGCTCACTCAATCAGAGAGAAAATCATTTTGTGATTGGCTGAAAATCATTTTGTGATTGGCTGAAAATGATTAAATTCCCTGATGATTATGCATCGAATATTGGGAGTGGGTCAGAGATGATACAATAACGGGATTAAAGAGTCACGATTGTCATGTGCTTCTCGAGATTCTCCTTCCTGTTGGCATTCGACCTTATCTCCCCCCGAATGTATGCGACGTCGTACTTGATCTATGTGGCTTCTTTAAACAATTATGTCAGAGGACATTAACCACAACTGTTATTGACGAACTTGAGCGAGGAATCGTGATAAGCCTATGCAAACTGGAGCGAATTTTGCCACTCGCTTTTTTTGATGTGATGGTACATCTGGCCGTGCATTTACCGGCTGAAGCTAGAAAGGGAGGTCCTGTCCATTACAGATGGATGTATCCCATTGAGAGATACTATATATATACAGTTTTAAATATTACATTCTTAAATTTTTACTGTGCATTGAATTTAGTTTTAATGCAAACTTGTTGTCATATCCGCAGTGCTTTGGGAGATTACAAACAATATGTGAAAAACAAGGTGCGCCCTGAAGGGTCAATAGCTGAAGCTGTTATAATAAGTGAAGTAATAACATTTTGTTCGATGTACATGCAGAATATTGAAACTCATTTTAATCGTCGGCCACGAAACTATGATGGAGATGCAAGTAATTCGCAAGATATCACAGTGTTCCGTCAAAATTGCAGACCATTTGGAGCAGTAGGTGTCAAATTACTAACCCTTCAGGAAGTTCAACGTGCGTATTGGTTTATATTGAGTAATTGTGATGAAGTGCAACCGTATTTAACGCAAGTTTTTCTGGTGCATAACCATAGTATTTTTGCCATACATTAACCTAACTCATTTTTTGTAGGCAACATCTAATAATGCTATAATGTGGTGGTGACCATAACGTTGATAAAACACAAAAAAAAAAAAGAATTTCCTAAATGGTTTGAGACAACTGTAAGGCCTAACATTTTATATTTATTTTTATCCTAACATTAAATATTTCAGTTTGTTATATTAACACATCTATTTCTCTCATTGTTATTAAGAACCAAGTGCAAAATGGTCAATTGGACTCGTCATCCTCGTTGGCTTCTTTGGCTTATGGGCCTCAAAAGCAGGCTTATGAATACAGTGGATACATTGTCAACGGAGTTAGATTTCATACCGAACAGCGAGATGTTACTCATGTGACTCATAATTATGGAATTGTAGTCCAAGAAGAACACGGCTCAGATCTTATTGACTTCTACGGAGTGTTGCAATCGGTCATTGAGTTGATATACCGACCCAGACGACATATTGTGCTATTCGACTGTAAGTGGTTTGACACAAATGCCAGAAAGAGGAGAATTCAAGTTAGTAATCATCTAACGTCAATTAATGTTCAACATTTTTGGTACAAGAATGATCCATACATTTTTTGTACCCAAGCACGTTCAGTGATATATATATCTGATCCAAAGTTAGGAACTGGATGGATGGTGGTAGAAAAGTTACAACATAGGGGCATTTGGGACACGCATGAGAAAGATAGAGTTGACATATCAGATGACATAAGAGAAGTCTCCGGCAACTTCGAAGTTCCTGAACAGATTTTTATGGACCAACTGTCACCGTTCCTGAAAATATCACATTAACACGAGATAGCACAGACGTTGAGATAATTCCTCATTCTGAAGTGAGCGTTGAAGTAGCAAGTGAAGAAGAATTTGACACTGAAGATGACTTCGATTCCAGTACGAATCCTCAAATACCGAAGATAATAGTGATTAATGAAGTTAGTGTATTTTGTGATTGATGAATAATTTTCTGAATGATAATGTATGGTTATTGTTTTTAATTATTATTTAAATATAGTTGAAAGATTGTCGTAATTATTAATAGTATAATTATCATATAATTGTTATTATTATTTTTAATGGTAGACATTTAGCGTCGATAAGACTTTTCGACGCTAAATGTTAGACATTTAGCGTCGAAAAATGACAGACATTTAGCGTCGATAATTATATTTCGACGCTAAATGTTATACATTTAGCGTCGAAAAGTCTTATCGACGCTAAATGTCTAACATTTAACGTCGATTTGTTTAATTTCGACGCTAAATAAAAAAATTAAATTTTCAGGAAAAATAACCCTAAATTTTTAGTAAGCCGCCAATTTTTTAGCGTCGAAATTATTTACTTTTGGCGTCGAATCATTTCGACGCTAAATGTCCATTAAATCCCTAAAACCAATGTCTTCTTCTTTCTCGGCTGAGACGTCCAAAACCAGATATCTCTCTGCCTTCTTCTTCTTTCTCGGCTCCAACCACTCTTCTTCAGCAAATTCATAGACTTTACAGGTAAGTCTCATATAAATGAAGTTTAAGTTTATATTCGATGCATCATGTTTAATTAGAAACCTAAACAAATTCATAGACGTTTTGTTTCTGTTTTTTTTTTCACGTGGAGGGCTGCTTTTGGACTCGGTTTTGTGGTTTAATTTTAGGTTAGGGGCCTTGTTTGTTTGGTTGGTAGGCTGTTTTATTATTCTTGTTTGGTGGGTTTAGGGCTGCTAGTGGCTTGACTTTGTTTGTTTGATCGGGGGGTCTTGGTCCAGTGTGTGAGTCAGTTTTTCGGCATTGGTTTTTTTCTTTTGTTGGTCGGTGTGCGTGTGTTTTGTGGGTTTAGTTGTTGTGTTACGTGTAGGGCTGCATGGGTTTTATGGCTTCTTTTGTTTGTAAGGTGTGTGCGTGGCTTATGGGCTCTGTGTGTGAGTGTTTAAGGGACGTGTATGTGTGATGGCAGTGCGCTTATTAAGTGATTAAGAAAGAGGTGTTTAGGTTTGTTTGTTTTATGGTGAATGATAGAGTAGGTGATGGTTTAAGTTTAAGTTTAAGTTTAAGTAATATTTGATGAAGAATCGACTTCTTCTTTCTCGTTGTGCGATTTGTTTTGAGGACTATTTGATGATGATGATCAGTAGTAGTAGTAGTAGTAGTAGTTCAGGATCAAATTCATTTGATGATGATGATGAAGGGGTGTGGCTGGTGAAGGTGAGAACACCATCAAATTGCTGCTGTTCTAATTACTGCTGTTCTGGGCAGAACAGCAGCAAATGCTGCTGTTCTGGCAAATTGCTGCTATTGATTGCTGGGTGAAGTATGTGTTCTTGAGGGTTAGTTTTGTGGGGTCTGTGTGTTTGAATTGGTCGGTTGGAAGGAGCTGTTGATTGTTTGTTGAGTGAGAGATAGCCAAATGAAATGAAAGGTGAGAGTGTGAGAGGAGATAGCAGTCTTAGGGTTTGTGTTTTTGTGTCTCGAATGAGAGGGGAGGCTGCTGAGTCTTGTGATACAATAATGAGTTTATTTGTTTGTTGCCGAATGATAGTAATCAAAAGGAAAGAGCGTGTGAGTGCCGTGAGGGACTAGAAGAGCTTAAGGGTTTGGAATTGCATGGCTTGTGGTGAATTTGGCGTTGTTTGCTTGTGGCTATGTGAGTGAGAGCTTTGTATATTTTTGTTTGTGATTCTTGTATGTGAGTGAGATTTAGGTGAGCGAGAGAGGGAAGGCCAAGGTCGAGAAAATTCTGATTAACATTAAATTTTGGAATGTGTTTGGTTTGGTTAAGTTTAGTTTGGTTTGGTTTTGTAATATAATGTTCATACATATACTATAAAATGCATGTGTTTGGTTTGGTTCTATTACATTCAAAATACATGAAACTTTTGTGTTTTTGCAGATGGCACACCGGGCAATCGCAGACGGGCTAATGCGACTCCATCTACATCAGCAAGGACAACTGGCCCTGGTGGAGTCTCTGCTAGCACAGGTGAGTCCAGAACAGCGAAGGGTCGAGGACGCACCCGTGGCCTGGGGTACGTTAAGACTCACGGCCGTATCCGGATTGAGATATCAGATGATGGACACAGTCAAGTCGGACAACATAATTTAGCGTTTAATACAGCCATAGGAGTTGTAGCTCGATATGAAGCTCCCCAAAACTACGTTTCTTGGAGAAAGATACCGTGGGAGACGAAAATCAACCATCTATTCTCTTCGCTACTTGTAAGTTTTCGATATTGTTTGTTAGTTAACATTTTTATTTTATATTTATTTTTACTCGGTTGCTATTCATGTAGGAGTGGTTCGACTTCGATCTGACCAAAGTGAATGTCCAACAATATATTGACTACCACATGGGGAAAAGTTATAGATTATAGGACAAAAGTCCTGAAACCAATATTCGACGAACATGGACCTTCAGATGCTCCACAACACAAGCCTGATTTTATAGAGAGCAAGACTGGACATTCTTATGTGAGCTTTGGTCTACCAAAAAACACGAGATAAATTTTGAAATAAACGGAAATTTATAATTGTCTTTGTTTTCAGTACTTATATTGTTGGTAAATGCAGGATAAATGTCACGCAAATGCGGAAAATCGAAGTCACTTGCGTTTTAACCACCGTGGAGGTTCGAAGCCATTTATCCAACATCGTGCCGAACATTCTGAGGTAAATATATCCTAACGTAAAATTTAACAGTTCATTGATTTTACTAATGTGGAATAATATTGAATTTATTTTCTGTTTATAACAGAGTAACACAGGTGAGGTACAATCATTTCCAGATTTTTTCCATGTGACGCATTACAATGAGAGAAACAAATGGATAAATGAAGAAGCCGAACGCTACTATGTAAGTTTCAGTTTTTAAAATAAAATAATTACATATTATATATATTAATTTTTTTTCTCAAATTCTAATATTAACTTATTTTTTTGAAACATAACGAAATGATGGAACTCCAACATCAAACTCAGGAGACAGGGTCCGACCCGATACCAGATGAGCAGTTGTCGCAATTGGTTTTCAAGAATCAGACAGCTTACAACGTTGGCCTTGGCACTCGTAAGAAGCCGACGTCATCTGCACGCAGTACTGTTAATTCGGAAAATGCCTCTCTTCGAGACGAGTTAGCCACCACCCGAGACGAGCTGAAGCAGACTAAGGATGAGCTACAACAGGTTAAGGTGGACCACGAGAAGAAGATGGAGCATCTCGAACAGCAAATGATGGTTTTCCGTCAGATGTTGGAGGCCTCAATCAGTCAGGGTGCATCGGGCTCGAGCGTCCCCCCATCACAGCAGCAATAAATTTTATATTTGGTTTTGTATAAACATTTTGAACAAATAGTTTTAATATAATATGTTTTTTTCTAAAAAAAAATTGAATATAATAATTATTATAATATTTCGTAATTCTGTTATTAATCAGAATTTTTTTTCAATTATATTAAATATTAAATCAATTATTTTAGACTAAAAAAAGTAAATTAATAAATTTTTAAGAAAACAAATTTTTTTAGCTATTAGCGTCGAAACAGTCGACGCCAAAATATTCTTTTGGCGTCGAACATTTCGACGCTAATAGTTACAAGAAAATCGTCGCAGTAAGTATACATATATTACTTTTTTAATATACTCTAGCGTTGAAATGTTTCGACGCTAAAAGTTAAACTTTTAGCGTCGACTTATTTCGTCGCCAAATATAACCTATAGCGTCAGAAAATTTAATTTAGCGTCGAAAAAAATTGGACGCCAAATACAGTCTTTAGCGTCGCAATTATTTAATTCGACGCTAAAAGTTATTCTCGTCGACATTTCAGCTTCCACTTTTTGAGTCTGATTATTTCGACGCTAATAATATTTTGCGTCGAAAATATGGTTTTTGGCGTCGATTTATTTCGACGCTAAAGGGTATAATTTTTGTAGTGTAGTATTAGTTTTGAAAAGCAAAATCGATTGAAAAATCCTACTTATATGTTTAAAGCATATAAATCTATGTCGTACTCTACTCCACTAGAGAAATCCAATGACCTTATCAACATTTTACGTTGAATTCAAATCGATTCAATGAGTGGAAATTAGCAAGTCATTCATTTAATTCAGAACTTTACACCACCTTCTTGGTTTCTCATTGCAATTCACGACGACCATCAGTGATGAGGCTAGCTTTTCTTTTCGAGTGCCACTCTTTTCTTACTATCTGAGGACTTAAATGTCTAGATATCTAACTCGACTTATTAGTAATATTTAGAGTTCAATACTGGATTCTTTTCTAGACCGTAGACTTCGCCTATGGAAATTTAAAAAAAAAACATCAAATACTTCCTATTAGTAATATCCTTATTAGATCGAATGATTGGTTGGATTGAATAGCTAAGTATATCCTTATATGAGCAGAAGCTAACCGTGCTCGGATAGTATTTTTTTCAAGAGGAATAAAGGACTTAAAAAAGGGATTACTGACCTCGGTTCTCAAATATTACCTGATGACTAAGTCTGATTTTTACTGGACTTATCGAGATAGGCGGATTCAGCAGATAGGCATTTTTCCATTGAAAGCATTTTGACAAGCTTCGTCCCGATTAGAGGGCATTACCATTTCCATCTGGCTTGAGAACAGTAAACATCTTCTTAGAAGGACTATAAAATGGTGAATATATGGCAAATGTACCGGATCTATTGGGGAACTTTCTATGAGAAATGTTGTGTTAGGGTGTGTGGTTGACACTTTAGGAGAACCTATTGATGGAAATGAGCTTTAAGCGATTACAAGCAAATACACGTCAAGATGGAAACCTCAGGAATTGTTGAACGCAAGTTTGTGTATGACCTCCTGCAAATGGGGTTAAAAGCGATAGATAGTTACATTCTTTAGACCATAGTCAACAAGAATTTACAAACAGGAAACGACAAGTTCGAGCAATAAGGCTAATAAGTTTTTAGCGTGGGGTTATGGCCTATAGGTGGTTTGTATTTTATTCGACAGAAAAGAATTTATAGTACCTAATGTTGGTATGACAAGAGCTTAGAATGGCCCACATGCCCCAAATTTCTTTAAAATATGGAGTAATACGATAGTGTGAGAGTTTGAGTACTTAGTTCAAGGGAAGCAGACGTTGGTACCTGAGCAAAGTATACCGATTTGAGGGTTTTGATAGATTCTAAGGTGGTTATAACCGATAACAGCAAACATTGGGACCCCTTTCTATTATGTCTTAAAGGTAAGGTCCAACATGTAAAAGTCTTGAACATAAACCTATATATAGCACTGCCCCTTTTGTAGCCCATCATTTGCAATAAACTAGTTAGCTCTTGTACCTCCAATACCTTAGACCAATGGGAAAATCACATGTGAGTTCCTTTGAAAGATGAATACCACAGAAAGAGTAAGATGTGTACTGAGATTCGGCGAAAAGGACAAGCTTAATCTTAGATATATCGGGCGGTTCAAAATTCTTCATAAAATTGGAAATGAGGCCGATAAACTTGCACTCTCACCTAGCATGAACAAGGCATATCTAATTTTCCATGTATCTATTTTACACAAATGTCTCTATGTTGACTCACAAGTTTAAAACCCCAATTAGTCAAAGTCAGCCTAGATTTTATGGATAGAAGGATTGGGAAGTTGCGAGCTATTTGGATACTTTCAGTTAAGGTATTTTAGTAGCGTCACAAGAAGTCATGAGAAGACAATTCTCCCAGTAATTTTCCAATAAAGGAATAGGCTAAGTTCGTAAGGTATTATGTAACACCCCGACAGAGGCAAGGTGCTACTGAGAGGAGACAGGATTGACCTATCTCCCTAAGCCTCTAAATTTACAAAAATCCGGCATGATGTATCCTAAAACTGGACAACCTGGATCTCAGTCCAGCATCAAAATGAACCTGAAATAAATATCTTATATCAAAATGGACCTTAGGTCCACACCAACACAGCAAAATCATCACCTAAGGGCTTCGTGCCCATATCATCTATCAACACTCAATGGGCTCTGTGCCCACAATATCATAAGCAATCAAAATATTTACTTTATATATATACAAACAGCGTGCTCATCACGACAAATAAATTATTGATCACAAATCCTAGACCTATAAAACTCTTCCCATGACACTTGCGAGGGTGACTGCCGATTGGGTGATCCACGTCTCGAGCATGACTTCAAAGTTGAAATGGTTGACCCATCTGGTAGCCAATCTGCAAAACTAGCAAATTGATTTGGTGTGAGTTATAAAAACTCAATAAGTAACAATTCTCATGCAACAAACAAAACATAAAGTCAAGCATACTAGGAACTATTCAACATTACTGAGTTAAAAATTCATTTTTATCAACTTATAACTAACCCTTTATCTATTTCATATGTAATCCTCATATCTATTTACATATATGTGACAATCTAAAAGCTAAAACATTCAAAGCACGCAAGACAAGAATTCAAATATCACAGAGCGTATCGTCAACATCAAATCCATTTTAATCACGTGAAACATACAGTCATATATTTATACTTTTATCACAAGTAAACATCCTTGAGACATCAATCAAACTTTTTTCTATTCGATTACAAGCTATGTAACACCCGGTAATCCTGATGACTTGTACGTTGTCAGAAGCCGATGACTATTATGTTATCGGAGGAATGATATACGATGAAAATCATGTTCAAGCATGTATGTGCTCATGGAAGGGCTTTTTGGACATTCGATAAATTCCTCGCAGCTCCGATACATAATTCATTCCAAGATTCAATACGGACAACCATTAGTATTTGGTTGAACATTTATATCATCGGAAATCTAAGACTAAGACCTACAACTTTCACGTTGAACATTATTCCAAATTCGAAACATAAATAAGTCAAAAATCGAGATTTTTGTGGCAGCTATTGTAATTTCGAAAATGTCCATAAGTTGGTGATGTGGCAAGTTTTGGACCACTTCTTTTAAAACAAAAATCATCCATTCTCATTATAAAACCTGCACTATTCACCATCCTCCTCATTTTTACTCAAAAACTTTGGGGGAGCTTGAAGAGAAGCTTGGAAGAAAGTTTAGAAACAATTAGTATTGGTCTCAAGCTTATTTCTCATGCAAAGTGAGTTCTAATTTCGTTTCTCTCTTCTAAATTCAGTTTTGGACTTAAAAATTAAAAGCCCAAAATTATCATTCTTGAACCCTAATTGCTCACCTTTATTTTTGAGCCTAAATGTAATGAGTAGTAAGCATATTAATGCATTTTATGATCTTATACTCAAGGATTAAGCATGATTATATTGGATGCCCAATTATTCTTTCCTTTAGGGGTTGGACGAAATTCATCAAATAAAAGAGGGGTTATTATTGTTTTCATTGTTATTGAATGATACTTATCCAAGTTTTGGATTGATGTTTAGATATGAATTTAGTTTGGTCATGATGGAAAGTTTAAATGTGGCAAAATAAACTCTTGGTCAATTGTATGTGGATGTGTTGGGATAATTATAGTTTGTGATGAATAATGTTCTAACATGTTGAAGTATAGATGGAGATGTTGGAATTGCCTTGGGCAGTGTAATGAAGAATTAATTTTTTGGCCTGAAAACAGTGTAGCGTCGCGACGCCGAGCATGTAAATGCTCTCTATTTTGTGTCTGAAAGCGAGGGCGTCGCGACGCTCGAGTAGCGAGTCGCGACACAAGAGTAATGTCGCGATGCTCAAACTCTGGTGTCGCGAAGCGAAATTGGAAATGCTATTTGCCTTGTTCTGCTGTTATGGGCGTCGCGACGCGTGGTGAAAATAAATTCATTTCATTTCAATCCCAACTAAATATGATAGAGTCCACCTTAAGGACTTCATATCACCTCATATTTATACATTACGACATTTCACAAGCATTATACATCATGTAGTAATAACAACTACTTGAATTGAAAAAATTAGCCTAGTTCCGAAACATAATCAATAATTATACTCTAACTAAGTCTATCAATCATAGATTTACAGCAATAATCACAATCTTCTTCGACGAAGGGAAGTTATGCTAGTCAGATTCCAAATCCTTGGTGCATTGGTCTCGAGTTGTTTGGTTCCGGAAGGCCATTCCCTGCCATTCCTTTTTGCTTTGGATGTCTATTCAGGGAAGCATTTGTACTCAAGATAGTTTGATGAGGTTCGATATCTCTGCTTGCAAGCGATATATTCTCTATCATTGTTCAAGTGAGGATATCGATCATTCTTTTATTCCAGTGCTTATTCTCTTCGAGGGTCTGGTCGACTGTGCTGGCTATGTGTGGGTTAGATTGGAGTTGTCGAGATTGGATTCAGACGGTTGAGTGGATGTGTCAGTTTTCTGACGCCTCTTTAAGTCATCTTCTTGTTCGGCTGTCTTTTGCTGCGTCAGTTTACTATATTTGGAGGGAGAGGAATGCCCGCACTCATGATGTGCCTCTTCGGCCTGTTTCTGTTCTGCTTAGTGATATAGTTTTTGATGTTCAGAATCATGCTAGCTTTTTACGGAAGGTGAATCCATCTTATGACAATAAATGGCTTCACATATCCTGTCACTTGCCCGATGACATCTTCTGTTGATCTTATTTTGCTTGTAACCTTTCGACTTTTCTTCTAGGAGGGCCTGTCCTCTCTAGTAGTCTGGGGTATGCCCCTTTGCTATTGTATAGTTTTCTTTTGGTTAATACACTTACTTTATCCAAAAAAAAGACTTACTTTTAAGCACATAGGGCATGTTTCAGAAAGATAAGCTTAATTACAATTGTTTTACGAATGATGATGTTTTTAGAAAAATCGATTTTCAAAATTGAGATGTATGATTCTTGGAGGCATGGGGGGGGGGAATCTATCTCAATATGTAACTTGACTCAGATATTGAATTGATGGATACAGATATCGTGTGCACACACAGTTCAAGATATGGGTGGCAATTTGGGTCAGGATTCGTTTATTCGTTCGATTCGATTCGCTTTAAAGCGAATATAGGTTTGAAAAAATGGATTCGCTTAATAAATGGGTCAATTCGATTCGATTCGTTTATTAAACGAATCGAATACGAATTTAAGCTCATGGATTCGTTTATTCGTTTAGGATTCGTTTTATTATTTTTATTTACTAGTTCGTGTTAATTTTCAATTAAGATTCGAGAAATTATAACTAATTATCATAGAAAAATTAATATTTTCGATATTTGGTGAGGTATTTTTAGTCAATATATTAATTACATATTTCATATGTATATATTTATGAAGAATTAATGTAAATCAAGTGTGGTAAATTATTTTATTAAATAATATCATTGACTAAACGAATAAACGATTATTCGTATTCGATTCGTTTAATAAACGAATCGAATACGAATCCTGATATTAGGATTCGTTTAATAAACGAATCGAATACGAATCCATTATATTTTGATTCAATTCATTTAGGATTCGATACAAATTCGATTCGTTGATTCGTTTTGCCACCCTAGTTCAAGACTAGAGATGATTGATGCCCCCAGATCCCATATTTTGAATCTGGAGGGTAGTATAGATCTGCACCCCGACTCCATATTTGTGGCTTGGGGGACGGCGAGAAGTAATGCCCCATGACCACCAGATATTTGCATACGGGGGGACGCCCCTGAGCTTCAGATTTTACGTATGGGGGGACGACAATACGTAATGCCCCTATGCGCCAGATATTCAGATACAGATTTCTCAGAAACAGGTTTTCAGAAACGGATTTTCAGAAATAGATTTTTCAGAAAAGATAAGATTTACAAAAGAATTTTCACGGGAACTCAGTTTTACAAAAAAGCTCATAGACTTACAAACAGAAATGAGTTTTCAGAAAAGTTTTATAGAAACAGATGTATTTGTAGTTAGAAAGAGATTTCAGAAAAGATTATTTTCTTGGAGGATTTTCATTTTAGAACCTTGAATTTTACTGAAAGACTCAGTTTTCGATTTAGAATGTCCACTCACTAGATCGTTCAACGATCTAACCCCCCTCACTCCCAGTGTTTATGTTTTACAGGTTACTTAGCGGACGAGCTCAAGAGGATGGATACTAATGGCGGTCACTAGGGTGTTGAGTCCACCATGTCAAGTCAGATACCGAGTTCAGTCAGAGTAAAGTCATATATCAGATGAATTATTAGTAAAGTTTGTATATGTATGAGATAGAAATGTCAATGTAAAGAGTATAAATGTAATGTTATTGAGTTATGAGCATTGAGAGGCATTTTTATGTTATTGATTTGCAGCGATGGTCCCTATGCATGATTTTATGTTTGAAATGAGAATAATAATGTTATTTATAGTCAGAGGCTCAAGGGGATATGGCAGCCTATTCCCTGCCGGTAGCATCTCCTGCGAAAGATGTTACAAAGATGCAGAGCATGGTCTATGAAGTCACTGGCTGCAACGGGTAGAGTACTAGGGACTTGTATATGTAGTATGTCCGGGATATCCGTATGCGAGACACTACCTCTCTAGTATCTGATCCTCTAGTACGTCCTCAAGTCCCATAGAAAGGTTAGTAAGTATTCCTAAAGTTATTTGAATTTTTCTTCTTAATAAAAACAACCATAATCCTTGTCATAATAGAGAATTCATTTGAAGTTATTTTGGTGAATTAATAGAAGTTCAAGATAAGTTATGAGGATAGATAGAGAAGTTCTAAAAATATTCATTCCAGGGAGTGGGAAGAAAAGCTATAAGAGAAAGAAGAAATGATAAAAAGATATTTAATGCAACCAGAGACACAAAAAAGTGGAAAGATAGAACTAGATAATAAAGAAAGTGTCAGGACTCGTACTAGTAAAGAAAATAGAGTAAGTCTGAGCGAGAATTAGAGATGCTAGATAAACCTGAGCACCTCGTAGAAATAGCAAGTTTCCCCGAATAACGAAAATAGTCAGAAAAATAAGAGAAACAATAAATTAGAATTAGTAAGGGGAGTTTCCAGTAAACACAAGATATCACAAAGGATGTAGAAGATCTAGATACCCAAACTCAGACCCGTGAGTAAGTAAAACGAAGGTCGTAAAGAGAAATGATTAGTTGCCTCAGCCAAGAAACTTGACATAGATACAGCCCTAAGTTACCCAGATTCCCACACCTCAGTGATACCGGTTAAGGAAGTTGTCCTGATAAAGCCTATCTCATACCTACCTTACATGAGTAATATACTCTACCATGACACATAGTACCAGATCTAGGACATTGATATCCGTTGAGACGTGAGATGCTTGCTCTAGCCTCTACCAGCATAGATAAAAGTAACCAGAATGAAAGCCCGACAAGAGTTTACCTGATCACCCAGAAAAGGATTAAGGAAGCCCCCGATGTTAAAAAGAAGAGAACCTAGTATAGTCCAAGAATCTAGGAAAGTCAGCGCGAGACTTACAATACTAGAAGAAGTCCATAGAATAGACCCAACGTAGTAGAATCCATAGATCATATCAATGCCAGTAGAAATTCGTTAAAGATTAAGAGGACAGACCCATGGGATTGGAGATATTCAGGAGTTAACAAAAGTACCACAACGAAAAAAAAGGTTAAATGGCCTATTTGTAACCTATAGCAAGAGCAGAGAGCAAAAGTCTAGAAAGAAGTCATAAGAATGATCTAGCACTAGCCTCAGAGCTTAGAGCCTAGAGATATGGTATGAAGATATTAAAGGGACGTACGAAAAGTAAAAAAAGAAGTTCAATATGTATAGTAACATAGATAATATAGCTTGAAGGCTGAAACTATAATGGAGACCCCTGATATTGAAGAACGGGTCCTCAATTAGAACCCCAAGATATTGACAAGAAACCCACTTAGATTCAAAATCCAAGCAAACCCCAAGTAACGGACAGAACCCCAAGAACCGCGAATTTGATTTTGTAGGAACAAAACCCTTCCAAGGCCAC
>SKCR01034084.1:0-41643 GCA_019454045.1 Zanthoxylum bungeanum
ATGTTTACCTATTATAGTCTATCAGCAGGAATCCCAAGTTTATCGATTAAGCGAAACAGTGCCGACCCAGTTCCAAGTAGGTGAGTGGACAATCTTCATTTAAACTGACTTTCATTTCATTTTTTTGTTTCAGACTTATATTTTCACGCTTTAGGTGTTAGAAGATTTTCTTTACAGTTATTTCATGCAAAATTATATTTGGGAAACGAAATATTTTTCAGAATACATTTTGTACAGTCTTGAGATTCAAAGCATGGCTTTTATGTTTTTCGAGGCATGGGGCAAAAAACCCACCTCAGTATGCAACTTGTACAGACATGGAATTGACGGACAGAGAACATGTGCACATGTAGAGGACTGGGGGGACGACGATACATAACGGCCCCCGATCCTAGTGTAGGACTAGGGGGACGGCGATACCTAACACCCATATACCATAGTTTAAGAGCTTGGAGGGTAGTATAGATCTGCACCCCCAGTTCTAGTTTGTGGCTTGGGGGACGACGATACGTAATGCCTCAAGACCACCAGTTTCAGGGACAGGACTGGGGGGACGGTGATACGTAACGCCCCTAGATCCTAGAGCAAGGCTAGAGGGACGGCGATACGTAACGCCCCAAAACCACCAGTTTCAGGGACATGAGTGGCATGTTTTGGTAGACGACGATACATAACGCCTCAAAGTCATGGTTTTGCATTTCTGGCTCTAGATAGGTGTATGGGGGGACTTCGATACGTAACACCCCCATGCGTCAAGTTTTTCAGATACAGCTTTCAGAAAACAGATTTTAGAAATAGTTTTCAGAAATCAAAGTTTCAAAAACAGTTTTCAGAAAGATGAGTTTTACAAAGGAGATTTTAGATGTATTATTCAAAAAAGAGCTTTCTATAGGACACAGAAATCAGCGACGCTGCCCGGGCTTGTGGCCCGGTTCGGAGTACGGAGTAGCCCGCGGGGGACTAAATCGGAGAAATAAAATGGAGTCGCCACCCAGTGTGAAATTGGAAATGATTTAAGGCCGCACTCACCCCTCGCAAGAGAAGACCTCAAATCGTTGGGTTCGGAATGGTCCCTTACTTATGCCAATTGTAATGAATGGATTTATGAAATAATATAACCAAGTCTTTATGCAGCACATGCAAGATAATTCAAATGACATACAAGTTTGCACACCCGTAAACATAAATGTAAGTGAAAGCAAATGCATAATTCTAAAAATATGTTAATCAGAGAAGTACAACAATGACAATAGAAACGTTAACAATAACGGTATATAATTAAGCACATGATACAGAGAGGAATAACCAAAATAGGCAAACATACATAAAACATGATAAAGGAACATGTCCAGTGTATGTGCGTTCGAGTAGCGTTCGTAAAAGCGTTCGAACGATAAACAGAATGCACAATTTCGAGTAGCGTTCGGAAACGCATTTGAACGGGATAAGGCCGAATGTATGCGTTCGAGTAGCGTTCAGAAATGTGTTCGAACGAGATCACAAAAAAGACATCTATAATCATATAAACACATGCATGAGTGTTTCCCCTAGCGTTACATGGAGTTGTATCCCAAGTACAGACCGCATTACCGTCCATTCAGATTCAGCAACGGAATTTACGTCTGGGTTTCCATCCGATATACCACGAGTGGCAACACTCAATCACTAACCCAACATTGACGTACATGAAAAATGATAATGCATATAACCATAAATAACCGAAGAGACAAACATGCGAAACAATGGAGAAATATAAATAACACAAATTAAATGCGGAATAATAAAACAACCATAAATCCAAATTAAATGCGAAATAATAAATATTTGACCAAAGAATTTGGCCATTTTCAATGTAGGACTTCACATACCCGGTTGGACGTATTTCACATCCAACCGGGCATGCCGCGTCCAGAATGACAAGATAAAATATAGTAAAGGGGTGCCCACAGGTCTTACCTTTTAAGTCGCTTCTCGAGAGTGCGTTGGGACGTCACCGGAAGGGTTAATGCTTCACTATTTTTCTGGTTTACCGGATCAATGTTTTCGTTCACTATTTCGCTGTTTCTTGCTCACTATTTTGGGCTGCAGTTTCAGACGACTTCAGGGACTGTTTTTTGGAGTTATTTATTCATTGTTTTAGTTATTTTTTAGGGCTGATTTCTGGACTATTTGAAGGGTGTTTAGGGACTGTTTTGGTGATTCAGTTTTGGGATTATTCATTCACATTGAGTTGGATTTTTGGGGGCAGTTTGTTGGCTCGATTTTTTGGTTGAAAGGGTTGCCGATTGTGTCTTTGTTTGCGTGTTTGTGAGTCGTGTCATATGAAGGGTTGTTTGTTGATGGTGTGTATGTGTCATGGCTTGGCTTGTTGTACTTGTATTTGTTGTGGCTAGTGGGCGCTGATTTTCACGTTGACTTGGGTTTAAGGTTTGTGTATTTGCTTCTTCTGTTAGTGTTTTGTGGTCTTGGTCGGTGGTGATGGTCTTTTTTCGGTGAAGGTTGCTGTTTCTTGGCTTTTTTGTGGTTGTGTGTGAGTCGGTTTGGCAGGTTTATCTTTTGTGAGGGCTTTCATTTGGTCAGTGATCTGAGCGTGAAGGGTTTGTTGCTTGTTTACCGTGAGATAAGAGAGAGAGAAGGAGTGGCGTGAGGATTATGGTTTATTTTGGTTCCAAGTGCTGTGAGAGTGAGTGAGGTGTTGGTTTGTTATTTTTGTGTTTTTGCCGTGAAAGTTCACTTTCTTTGCTTGTACCAAGAATCCTCTAGCCTCCAAGGGTTTGGTTTATGTTCCTTTTTATAAGAGTACCTACAGTCGCCCCCACTTTGATGGGACTTGTGCAGTGTGTGACAGTGACATTCCTATCAAAGTTATGCATGCATTTTTACTTACCTGGCTCGCCAACTGCTGCTTGAATTACCTGTTGCTTCGAACTGAGTTGATCTAGTGGTGAGGTGCTGCGACCAATGAGGTTCATCCTTGCAAGATGCTGCGATCTCTAGGAATCACTACTGGACTAAGCTGATAAGAGGTGGTCCATTCCTAAACCACTACTAGAGGTAGTCCATTTCCGAACCGTTACTTGAGAGGTGGTCCATTTCCGAACCGTTACTTGAGAGGTAGTACATTTCCAAACCGTTACTGATGAGATGATGGTCAATGTCTAAACCGTTACTAACTTGAAGTGGTTTATTTCTGAACCGTTACTGATGAGATGGAGGTCCATTTCCAAACCGTTACTGATGTGAGGTGGTTCATTTCCGAACCGTTACTGATGAGATGGTCCATTTTCAAACCGTTACTGATGTGATGGTCCATTTCCGAACCGTTACTGATGAGATGATCCATTTCCGAACCGTGCTCCATTTGCGAAGCGCCATTCCCGGCATTCTAAACCTCATTTTCGAGGCGTCGCTGATGTGATGGTGGTCCATTTCCGAGCCGTTTGAGATTGTGGTCCATTTTTGAACCGTGCTCCATTTTTGGAGCACCATTCCCGGCATGCTAAACCTCATTTCTGAGGCGTCACTGATGTGATGGTGGTCCATTTCTGAACCGTTTGAGATTGTGGTCCATTTCCGAACCGTGCTCCATTTCCGGAGCGCCATTCCCGGCATGCTAACCTCATTTCCGAGGTGTCGCTGATGTGACGGTCCATTTCTGAACCGTTACTGAGTTGAGATTATGGTCCATTTCCGAACCGTGCTCAATTTTTGGAGCGCCATTCCCGGCATACTAAACCTCATTTCTGAGGCATCGCTAATGTGATGGTCCATTTTCGAACCGTTACTGAGTTGAGATTGTGGTCCATTTTCGAACCGTTACTGATGAGATGGTCCATTTCCAAACCGTTACTAATGTGATGGTCCATTTCTGAACCGTTACTGATGAGATGATGGTTCATTTCCGAACCGTTACTTGTTGAGATGGTCCATTTCCGAATCGTGCTCCATCCTGGATCGCCATTCCCGGCTTGCTAAACCTCATTCTCGAGGCGTCACTGATGTGATAGTTGTGGTCTATTCCTGAACCATGCTAAATTCCTGGAGCGCCATTCTCGACATGCTAAACCTCATTCTCGAGGCGTCGCTGAAGTGAGATGCTTCGATCTCCAGGATTCATTCCCAAACTGAGTTGATAATATGGGCCTCCACCTTGGGATTCATTCCTGAAACTGCTGATAATGTGGGCCTCGACCCTGGGATTCATTCCCGAAACTGCAGATAATGTGGGCCTTGTAGGCATTGCATTTTTACACATTAGCCCAATGATGAGTCTCGTATGGAGGCAACTACTTCTTTAGTCATGAAAGTCGCGGGAAACGGACGTTGGAAGGGTAAAGTTGGAAAATGGAATTTTTGATGGATTTAATCTCGTTGTTTTCACTTCGGTTGCTTGTTATACCTCCGTTTCTAAGCTCACCTTAGGCCCAAAACTCCCATAGACCACATACCTAACCCAAACCATGCCCAAATACCCAAGTCAACCCAAGTCAAACCAAGTCAAACCAAACCTATGCCCATTGGCCATGATTCACGCCCATTGCTCTTTATTTAGGTAATTGCACATTAATCACATGTTTAAATCTTGTTAAATCCTTACCTAAATAAAAGAAATCAAATAAAGTCATTACCAAATCAAATCCAATCCCAAATCCTAATTAGGAGATCTATTCCTTATTAGAAACCCATTAGGAGATTCTCTCCTATTCAAATTAGGAAAGTCCTCTCCCTTTGCCTATAAAAAGAGGCCTTCACCCCCATTCACAACCCTAGCACACATATTTCCCCAAGCACGTCCCAAACACTTTCTCAAGCCTCCTTGCACGTCCAAAAAACTCCTTGAAGCCTCCATTGCCGAATCATTAAACCTAAGCACCCTCCATTGCCGCATCATTCTTCCTTCACCAAAACCCTTCACGCCTAAACCCCTTTTCACAGCCCTCCATTGCCAAGTTCCAGCCACCATTCACAGCCCTAAAACACTTAAAATAAGCCTCAAATACAGCCCCAAAGTCGCACAAAAGACCCCCCATTCACAGCTCCAATTCAGCGCCCAAAACAGTCCCGAAACACCCCTCACTGCACCTTGAACTGCACAGTTTCGTCCCCTGTTCTGGTCAGTTTTTGTTGCGTCTTCAACCCATATAAACAGTCCTAAAATCACCTAAACACCATCCCAAAAACCTCCATAAAGTTTCCCTAAAAAATCCCCACAAACGCACCTCCCTAAGCCTTCAAAATCACCCAAAACAGTCCGCTAAACCATCAAGACAGTGACCTGAAACGTAGCAGCGAAGCAGCAGCAAAACGGACTTGAAACAGCAGCCCGAACAGCAAAACAGCGAGGAAAGACGTTGAGTTGGTGAACTAAAAGAGTAGCGGATCATTCACCCTTCCAACGGACGGTAACGCCTTTCTTAGACGACAAAAGAGGTTAGACCTAAGGGCACCTTTCTACTTATCTTCTTTATTGTTGTTTTATTTATTTTGATATATAATGGCATGAGAGTCGTTTGAAGCATGATGTGATTGTTGGGTGAGCGGGACATGTGTTCCCTTTTGTGGTATATCGGATGGAAACCCGGACATAAATTCCATAGCCGATTCCGAATGGACGGTAGTATGGTCTGCACTCGGGATACAATGCACGTACCACTTAAGATACACGTATCTCGTCTCATCCAAATTTGTATTTGAGCATGTTATTGTCTTTAGGTTATATGTTTATTATTTAAAGAATGGTTTAATTTAGTTTGTTATTTATTTTGTTAAAGCATGTTTAGGTTGTCCATTATGCATGTTCTTAGTTTATGATGCGTTTGGGTAATGATTTATACATGTGATTCAATGGTTCAATATGCTTGTTGTGTTACATTGCGTGAAATTATTTGGATGAAAGCATGTTAGATCTAAGTACCCTTGAGCATGAATGATGAATAGATTCGGTTAGTTATTGCGCAAATTATATCATCACAAGTGACATAAGTAAGGGACCATTCCGAACCCAACGGTTTGAGGTCTTCCCTTGCGAGGGGTGAGTACGGCCTTAAATCTTTGTCCCGGTTCACACCGGGTGGCGACTCCATGATATTTCATACTTCCCAACTAGGCCGCAAGCCTAGAACAGCGTCGCCCAGATTCTGTTGTCTACAGGCCTCGACCCTGAGATTCATTCCCGATGCTGCTGATAGTGTGGGCCTCGACCTTGGGATTCATTCCCGAAACTGCTGATACTGTGGGCCTCGATCTTGGGATTAATTCCCGGAACTGCTTATCTTTGCCACTTTTTCATTTTCTTCAAAACCTGCGAACAAAAAAAAATGTGTGTATGTGACGTGTATGCATGGATGTATTTCCTATTCCGATGGGTTAGGCCTTCCTATGGCTCCTTGGTGCCATTCGCCTACAAATGTCTCTGGTTGCCCCCTGAGCCAGCTTATGGTTCCTTCTGCTGGTTCTTTCTGGGGATTGTTCAGTTCTCTTTTGTCTCATGGCTCAAGTTCTTAATACATCCTTTATTCGCGGGGTGGTGTGGGTGGTAGATTGGTCGCCCCTAGACTTGGCTTAGCTTTCCGCTCTCTATTTTTTGCACTAGGTCAAGGTGGACTACATGATGTGGCATTCCATATCATCATACTATATTACATGGTATGAAATAGTCCCAATAGTTACACATATTATTGCCCTCAAAGAATGCCCAGTATTGAAACCAGAGAACCTTCAAAACATTCAATGCAACTCAAATCCAAGTATTTGAATAAATGATCTAAGACAGACTCAAAGTGTGTGTGTGTGCAAATGTTCCTTTGCAAAATCATCCCCAGGTAAGCCAACTCAATGATTTCGTCAAAAAATATTGGGATCGATAGGTCAAACCAACCTAGATGTTTCAATTATGCCTTGCAGTTGCTTTTCTGTGCTCAATGCGGTATGGTTTTCTTTCTCTTTTCTCTCTCTCTCTTTTCTTTTCGTTTTGAACTTCTTCTTTTTTTTTTCTTCAACACACCTACCTTTTAAGGTAGCATTTCTCCTGATGGTGGTCCTAATACTCACCCATGGGTAGCTTCATGCTTATCGGTTATAGGTGGTTTAATTCTTTTTCTTATTGACCTTTCTTTTGTTTTCAACCATACCACACATCATAACACAATCAAATCAGGATAGACATTTAGGCGAATGGTCCTTCACCGACCTACAATTTCTTCAACTAGTCACTTTGCTAACTACTCAGGTTTTCACTGCTAAGAACCATAATCAAATGCTTATGAGTCTAACATAGATCAATTACTCAAAGTATCAGATAAAAGCACATCAAGAGTTTATAGTTTCTAAGATTTCTCCCTAAAGCAAACGATTTCATCATTGGACTTATGCCTAACTATTAAGGACTAAGAACAAACATTTTTTTTTCACAATGGTCTTTCTATCCTTGCCGTAAAGTTTTCCGTTCCTCGGTTTCCTTTTCCCCGATATTCATGTTTGTTAAACTCTTCTTGACAAATCTTTCTTTCTTCTCTAACCCGACGGATATCTATGACGGCTTTTAAGACAATGGGTTAGCATGATGTGTGTATGCATGAGATGCATGAGATGCAAGTGGTTATCAAAACAACATATATCATTCCAACCTTATTTCTCCCAAACTCGTGGTAAGTCCATTTCTGTCCTAGGTATGGCTTATTCCATGCACCAATGTGGGTACACAAAATCATTATCTCCTATGCTACAGGGGTGAACCTTGGCCGCTTTTGTCCCTTTCCATCGGTAAAAGACAAAGGCCGTCCATTTGCTACATAGACTAAGCCGATTATGAGATCATGCCATTGTCTAGAAACGACGAATTGGGCTTTCGGCAACCGTGGTCATGGGGATAAACTTGGAAGCATCCAAAAGTATACAAATATGTCATAACAAGGAGTATCCTTTCTGGATGAAATCCAGTGCAGATATCGGACTCATGCTTCTGGCATACTTGGATCATGTTTGGATTTTCTAAGCCCATCAAGGTTTTCATACAAGTTGGCCCATTATCATTTTAAAGCATTCAATCACATTATTGCGAGGTGCAAACTTGTCCCAGTTGCAAAAGGCCCAACATGTTTACACTTTTACAATAACGTGGCTAAACAATTTCAAATGATAGGGGGCCCAAAAACAAAGTGGCCCATCGGCATTTTAGAATCTTTTGGCCCAATTATCATAAGACACAAACTCGTCCCAGTTTAAATGGCCCAACAAGTTTACATCTCATGACAAGAAGTCAACTGAATCCAAATGATGATGGTCCCAAACACAAGCATAAAATGGTGGCTTCTATAGGTCATACAACTATGGTTCACATGTGGGTTTATAGGAGTATAAACAAAGGCTCTCGTCAGTGAAATGTTACCCACAACTAGGTCTCCCCACTCAAGGGTTCGAGTGACAAAGTGAGTGCACCTTTTTTATACCCTAAGGTACGTGCCAACGAGTGATGATACCATATAATGATCTGCCGCTTCGAGTGAAAACGACTTCTCGATACATGAATGACTGTCAAATGGATTTCTCTATTGAAGATTTCCCAGAGGGATGGTGGAGCGAACTCTCTTAAATACCCTTACCTCTTAGGTTTTTATCGCCTTGGTGATAGTAATAAATAATAGATCCTCCAATTTAGTCCATCAAGGTAAGCTTTGAGTAAATGATTATCTAGATGTCTTCACAGCTTTTCCATTTGGCTATTTAAAGGTAATGAGTGAAGGAAGACACCAAATCATTATCTAACTCCAATATTATCCTAGGTTAAATCAACTCTAGACAAGGGTAACTAAAGCACAAATCACAAACATTACAAGACATTATTTCGGGGCTGATTCTCTATCCCCAGTGGAGTTGCCAGACTGTAGGACACAGAAATTGGTGACGCTACCCGGGCTCGCGGCCCGGTCGGGAGTACGGAGTAGCCCGTGGGGGACTAAACCAGAGAAATAAATGAAGTCGCAAGGGAAGACCTCAAACCATTGGGTTCAGAATGGTCACTTACTTATGCCAATTGTAATGAACAGATTTATGCAATAATATAACAAGTCTTTATGCAGCACATGCAAGATAATTCAAATGACATACAAGTTTGCACACCCGTAAACATAAATGTAAGTGAAAGCAAATGCATAATTCTAAAAATATGTTAATCAGAGAAGTACGGCAATGACAATAGAAATGTTAACAGTAACGACATATAATTAAGCACATGATACAGAAATGAATAACGAAAAGAGGCAAACATGCATAAAACATGATAAAGGAACCTATCCAGTGTGTGTACGTCCGAGTAGCGTTCGTAAATGCGTTCGAAAAGTAAACATAATGCACACATTCGAGTAGCGTTCGGAAACGTATTCGAACGGGATAAGGCCGAATGTATACGTTTGAGTAGCATTCGGAAATGCATTCGAACGAGATCACAAAAAAAAATCTATAATCACATAAACACATGCATGAGTGTTTCCTCTAGTGGTACGTGGCGTTGTATCCCAAGTACAGACTGCATTACTTTCCATTCGGAATCGGCTATGGAATTTATGTCTAAGTATCCATACGATATACCACGAGTGGCAACAAACAATCACTAACCCAACATTGACCTACATGAAACATGATAATGCATATAACCATAAATAACCGAAGAGACAAACATGCGAGACAATGAAGAAAGATAAATAACACAAAATAAATATGGAACAATAAAACTACCATAAATCCAAATTAAATGCGAAATAAAAATATGTGACCAAAGAACTTGGCCGTTTTCAATGTAGGACTTCGCATACCCGGTTGGACGCATTTCACATCCAACCGGGCATGTCACGTCCGGAACGACAAGATAAAATATAGTAAAGGGGTGCCCTCAGGTCTTACCTTTTAAGTCGCTTCTCGGGAGTGCGTTGGGATGTCTCCGGAAGGGTTAATGCTTCACTGTTTTTTCTATTTTACCGGTTCAATGTTTTTGTTCACTGTTTCGCTGTTTCTTGCTCACTGTTTTGGGCTTCTATTTCGGACCACTTCATGGACTGTTTTTTGGAGTTATTTATTCACTGTTTTAGTTATTTTTTAGGGCTGATTTCTAGACTGTTTGAAGGGTGTTTAGGGACTATTTTGGTGATTCAGTTTTGGGGATATTCATTCACATTGAGTTGGATTTTTGGGGGCAGTTTGTTGGCTCGATTTTGCTGGTTGAAGGGCTGCCGAGTGTGTCTCTGTTAGTGGGCAGCTTCTGTGTTTGTGAGTCATGTCATATGAAGGGCTGTTTGTTGATGGCGTGTATGTGTCACGGCTTGGCTTATTGTACTTGTGTTTGTTGTGGCTAGTGGGCGCTGATTTTCACGTTGACTTGGGTTTAAGGTTTATGTATTTGCTTCTTGTGTTAGTCTTTTGTGGTCTTGGTCGGTGGTGATGGTCCTTTTTCGGTGAGGGTTGTTGTTTCTTGGCTTTTTTATGGTCGTGTGTGAGTCGATTTGGCAGGTTTATCTTTTGTGAGGGCTTTCGTTTGGTCAGGGGCCGAGAGAGATCAGGGAGCGATGGTGTATGTTAGTGATCTGAGCGTGAATGGTTTGTTGCTTGTTTGCTGTGAGATAAGAGAGAGAGAAGGAGTGGCGTGAGGATTAGGGTTTATTTTGGTTCCAAGTGCTGTGAAAGTGCGTGAGGTGTTGGTTTGTTATTTTTATGTTTTTCCGTGAGAGGTCCATTTCTTTGCTTGTGCCGTGAATCCTCTAGCCTCCAAAGGTTTGGTTTATGTTCCTTTTTATAATAGTGGGCTAGGGTTTTCCTCGCATAAGAAGGAAACAAGGATCATGCAATAATGAGGGATATCTTTAATTAGTTTGTTATAAGGAAATGATATTGTGTGATTGGTGGGGAATATATTAAATTTAAAATGTGATTTATTTAGTTTAGGAGATGGATTTATTTATTTTAGGAAAGATATTTGATTTGATTTATTTAATTTGGAATGTGATTTATTTAATTTAGGAAGAGGGATTTGATTTGATTTGATTTGTTTTAATTTAATTGGATTTGATTTAATTTAGACATGTGTTTGAAATGTTTATTATTTTTGGATTTGGCTTGGAGGCTTGGTTCTTTGGGCTTGGGCGTGTGGCTTTGGATGGGTGTGGGGGTTCGGGGCTTAATATTTTAAAATAGAGGTCCATCGAGCGATCCCGAGGCTAAGCAAATGAATTAAGTCCAACAAGGTATTGATTTTTAATTTTCCCTTCCGACGTTCGTTTCTCGCGACTTCCGCAACTTATCGGGTAGTGCCTCCATATGAGGCTCGTCATCGGGCTTTATGCAAAAATGCAGTGCCTACACTTTCATATAAAGATATTTCTGGAATTTTGGTTTTTGAAACAAATGATTTTAAAACAGTTTTACAGTCCTTCGTCCACTCACTTAGATCATACAACGGTCTAACCCCCACTCCCAGTTTCCTTTCCTTGCAGGTATTTTCGGAGGACGAGCTCGGGAGGACGGATACTGATGCAGTCACTAGGGTATGGAGTCCATCAGTTCAAGTCAGAAAGAGTAAAAGTCCAGTCATAAGTCATGTATTAGTCTTGAGTAATGTGAAAGTCATTGTAAGAAAATGTTAGTAAGTTTGCAGTTTTAATTATTGAGTTTATATTTCATATTGATGAGTTTTGGGCTACGGTCCCGCATATAATATAAAATTGATTAAAGAAAACAATATTAGTGTTCGTTTATGGTTAGAAAGTCAGAGGCTTATGGGGTTAGTACGACCTATCCACTACCGATAACATCTCCTTCATCGGGGATGTTAAAAAGATGGTATCAGAGCATGGTCTAGGGAGTCAGTGACTACAGTGGGTAGAGTGCTGGGGTCTTGTATACATAGTATATCCGGGATACTTGTATGCGGGACACTACCTCTCCAGTATCCGATCCTCGAGTACGTCCTCAAAGTTCCATAGACATGTTAGTAAGCTTTCTTAAATCATTCACATAGTATTCCTCTCGAGAACAATTACACTTTAGGTCCAAGTTTGGAATATTCTTGAAGATATTCCGCCTATTACTAGAAGTACAAACAATGCTATGAAATCTGATAGTAAGATATAAGAAAAGTTACCCAAGGGAATGGAATAGGAAAGCTATAAGAAATCAAGAAAGAGGTATAGATGTTTCGACAGCCAGAGAAAAAGAAAGATAAAGAGACAGAAAGAGATAGTAAGTTTCAAGAGTGTCTGTCCAGGAAAATAGAAAGAGAAAGAAAAAGTTGGAAGGGGAAGTAAAAGTAAAATAGATGTAGACATCTAAGTAATCAGAAGCAATAGAGATAGAAGTACATAAATATATAGATAAGAAAATGTCAAAATCTATAATAGTACGATATATCCCCTGCCGGTAACTTCTCCATGATCGGGGATGTTAGAAACTCTATAAATTTTCAGAGAAAACTATGGAATCCGGGCTGAAGAAAATGAGGTGTAGATATAGGTGTTCAGCACCTCTTTCAATAACACTTGTATCATGTAATTAAATTTCATGATTTGTGGGAAATGACATTTCAGTGAAAGGTGGATGTCATTTCCCAACTTTCAAATTATTTTTTTATTTATTTTTTTGTTTTTCTTCTTGTTTTTGTCTTTAAATATTGCATATAATACACTTGATTTTTCATCAATTTCAGCCTTGAAAACTTTCGAATTAGAAATTCTTGTCAATAGTAAAATTGTAGATCTTTGAGTCTTCTTTCATTTGGAACTGGAATCGCCTTAATCCGATTTCGAAAAAAAAAAAGTTATGGCCAAAATTTGAAAATTATGCGGGGTTGGAATTTCTAAATTTGTACACTGTTAGAACGCCATTTCAAGTTTTTAGCCTCCAAAATCCAAGTGCCATGTACATTTTCTAGTTATGTATCCAAAATATTATTTCACCTACATAAGAAGTATAAATCACAATAAAAATATATTAAACATAAATTTAATTAATATGTTATAAATATGCTAAATTAAGGGGATTAATGAAACTATTAGTGTAAAATGATTAATTTTCTTTTAATACATGTGTACTTTTTAGTGTTCATCGTATCCCCTAACCAACTTATTACTAGTCCCTAGTAATTTAAGCGAAAACTTTAAAAAGAAAAATTCTTATCCGAATTAATTATTGTTTTATTTCTTTCTAAATAATCAAATGAGTAAGTTCTCATGTACTTTTTACATTTCTTCCATACACACATATAACAAGGTATTTAATCAATTCATTGTGCCCACAATATTCAAAGGTCTTATTGAAAAGAGAGTAATATTTTTGCCCAAGAGTTATATTAGAGTTCACACCTTTTTGGCAATGAAAAATTATTTATAAAGACAAAAAAAGTTTTTCTTTTTTATAATAATAATAATAATACATCATCAATCCTTGTAACGAGCTTTAAGCCAGTGACTCCTTTAGGGTACTATGTGTTAAGACACCCCTACGGACTTAATTGCTCGGATCTCAGATGTTAAAAAGAATAAGTGTCTGATTTTCTTAAACTTTCTCTTTAACCCATGTAACAAGATTTGGGTCAGTGACTCTCAGACCAGTTGGCCTTAGGGCACTAAGTGTTAAAACCCCATACAGACTTAATTGCTCGAGTTAGAGAGGCTACGAAATCGAACTTATTCACACACTTTTATTTTTTACAAACTCAAGCCCTACCGCTTTACGCGAACAATCACTTCTTACTAAGACAAGATGTCTGGTTACTAAGTAAAAGCTTTATCATTTTTTTAAATTAAACTAATCAAGCTCTATTGTTTTACCCGAACAATCATTGCTTGCAGAGGCAAGATGTCTTGTTACTAAGTAAAAGCATGATTAGTTTTTTTTTTTAAAAAACACAAATTTCACTGCTTTTAGGTGCCACCTCCCAACAAACTAGAGAACTGAATATTAAAAAAATTTCACTTACAACCCATGATCATATTTTACTGTGTATGTTGATAATACCAGTCAAATGAGCATATGAAGATCAAATTCAATCAATATTATGAAGAATTCAGAAATTTAAATGATTCAAAAAGAAAAGAACAAACATAACTTGTTATGAATTACATTGAGATGCGTCTCAGGAGAGAAAACTCCTTACACTACCATCTCTGAATAATAATTCCACTTGATTAGTCAAAAATTTTGTTGTTAGTTTGTGTGTAGTTTTATTTTTTATTTAAAAAAAAAAACAAAAGAAAATCAATATAACACTTTTTTTTTACACACAAAATAACAACAAAATAAAAAAAAAAACATGAAAAATTTTTATTTTATAAAACAATAATACAAAACGAAATTTTTTATTTTTTTTTGAAGAAAAACACAACAACGAAACATAAAAATGAAAACTATCTAGTCAACTATCCCCTCCCCCAACCAAATTGAGGCATTGTCCCCAATGTCTGAATAAGAAGAATTAGAGTTTAGAAGACATCACCTGATTAGTGTGGAATCGACAATTGAATTTACAACACTACTACTAAAAAGAAAGGTTACATATTAAAACAATAAAAGTAAATTAAAACAATAAATGATATGTACTGGTAGTTATGATTGTGGCTCATATATTCCTCTGGTTTTATGTCTAATAACGGTTTGAACGCCCTCTATGGGTCGGGGATATGTTTCTCATCCAATTTTCTTATAAATGTAAACAGGGTCTTTTAAAGTCAAATTCCCGAGACTGTATCGTTGTCTTTATTTTTGGAAATATGTATGTAAGTTATGAATAATTCTATCAAATCCACTAGGATGCGTCTCAAGATTCAATGATATATTATCTAATGACTCCTTACTCAAGTCATCTCTAATGGGTTGATTTTTTTCTTCGCGATTATTAGACATCATTCCTAAAGAACGACAACAAGTGTTGCACGTCAAAGGTGTGCATTTATAACAAACACCTAATTTTTTAGCTATTCGTTTCTTAGCATATGTGCTTTTCTCCAAACCAGATATGTAAGAGATGAATGAATCAATAAATTTAAGGACTCATGCTTTATTCACTTCTTTCTTGTAAAAGTTTAATATTTTTTTTGGTGGTCGACGTGCCTTAATATTATCTTTGAAATGTGTTCTGCGTGTACATTTTAAATGATTAATGCATTTTATATCTTTTAAAGTCCATCCAATTCCTTGTTTATGTTCTCTTAACACATTTAACAACTTACCTTCTTGATCGTTTATCAGAGAAGAGGAAATTACCACAAGGTAAGCTTGTAAGACTAAGTCTTTAATTTCAATTTGGGTGCTTTTTCATGTTTCTATTCTTCAAGTGTTCTTAGTTCCTCCAAATTTTGTTTCCATTTATCATCTTCTAGTACCTATGTAGAATCAAGTAAAGAAAAATCATTAGAAATATAATCAAGTAAAAAAAATCATTAAAAATCATAAAGAAGGTAATGAGTATAACCAGTAAGTTTCCACGTAATGTACCTGGCTAGGAAACAAAGCAAAGTATGACCTGAAATAAAATTATTAGGAGTGTGATATAAGAGAATCAAGTAAACTGAGTATGGATATTAATCCAAAATTGAATCATCATCGTCGACGGCAACAATAAAGATATACAGTTTGCTTTTAAGTTTTAATTACCTATTACACACTAGTATACATATAGTTGACATAACAACGATTTTTTCCGTTAAGTCTTGGCCAACTAAAAAGAAACTGTCACAGATATGTCAAGAATTAATATCTTGGATTTAAGAGATATTGGAAAAATCGTGATTGTAAACTTAGAGCATATAGAGCTTGATCATAAACTATGAGGTCCTAATCCGCAGAGATAGATAGAAATACGAGAACATGAACTTTGGAACTGATAGTAGTTGAAACTTAGCAAAGCGAAAGAGAAAGTTAAATAGATAAATTAAAAAGAAGAATGCTAGAATCAGATCGAGCACGTGGAGCTAAGAAAGTATCAAGTACGAACATTTTTAATAGCGACATGGGTTACTCTTGTATATATTTATCTATAGGTAAGAGAAAGCATGAAAATCCTAACCATAGAGAATACTAGTATCCCTAAAGACTCGAAAGTATCAACTAATAGACCCTCATTGACAGATATAAGAGGTTGTACACAAGAAAGAATTAAGGTGTATAGAACATCAGGCCACAAATACATTATCAAATTCAGAATTGACAGCTCACACAGATAATTGCTCCAGGGAATGTTGAGCATAACTAGAGGTCTAGAAATGAGATTTATTTGATACATGTCAATAGTTGAAACATGATGGTAATGTAGAGTACTAAGCATAAATTTCATGAAATGAGGACGAGGAATTACCTCTCAGTTAAGAATTCAAGGGGTACTCACTATAGCCCACGAACGCTGGAGCAGTATGTGCAAGCATGACAAGAGGTGTTATGCATGAAGCTGATATTAAGATAAGAAGAAGAGTAACATATGCTTACTAAACAAATGGTAAATTATCAGCCTGACAGAGATCTTAGTTATTAAGACAATCTGAACCCTGATAATGCAGAATGGTTTACAGCAGAGTAAGTGTTCACGCAGATAAATTAGAGTACATTCGCAGTTATGACTTCCAAGTCATGGCATACAAGGTCCAACCTAATAACCGCATCATCCTTAGATACACTAATAGCGTATGGAAGACTGTCATAAAGTAATACGATATAGATGATGAAATAGAGTTGGCTATGAGAATACAGTAAGTTGAAATTTGGTGGCCTAGGAAAATAACATGTGAATCGGTGACTTGTGGTAAGATATTCAGTATCAAGAATTTCAATCCTAAAAGGGATTCGATGACGAATCCTATTTAAGGAGAAGGGGGGAGAAAATGTAATACCCCGGTAATCTCGATAAATACTATGTTAAAGATGGCATAATACATGATAAAAATCATACTCAAGTATGTATGTGTTTATGAAATTATATTTCGGACCTTCAATAAATCCTTTCGAGTTTCGATACGAAATTTACTCTATGTTCTATTTCAGATAACCCTTAGTATTTGAGCCATACCTTTTTTATATGATTTCTGATTCTTATGAACTTTATATCATCGGAACTCTAGGACTAAGACCTACAACTTTCACGTTGGTGAGTTTTCCAAATTTGAAATAGAAGCAAGTCAAAAATCGCAATTACCGTGGATGCTACAGTAAATTTCGAGGGTGATCTAGAACTGGGTGATGTGGCATTATCCTAGCCACCCATGCCAACAAAAAAAAAAAATCAGCTCTTTGCCTATAAATAAGGCACGATTCAGTCATCTTTCACAAGCCAAAAACGTGGGCATTGGTTCAAGAAAGCTTTCCAATTTTGTTTCATCATTCTCACGGGAATTTGGATGAAAGGGTGGTGATTTCCAAGCTCCAAAGCACACAAAGTAAGTTCTAATCCTTCTTTCCCCTTCTAATTTTAGTTTTGAGCTTGAATAATAAAAGCCCCAAAATTTTATTCATGAACCCTAGTTCCAACTTTGTGCATTAGAGCTTGAAACAAGTTGATAACATATGTAATCATGCACTTTCATGTAGATATAAGTATATATTAGGCTTGTTTTTCAAATTATCCATGTTTCCCCAATTTAGATGGGGCTGAGTTTTAGTTATTTGGGGCTGATTGGAATGATTAGAGAGTGAATAAGATGGATAAAAAAATTATAGGATGTGTTGGGAATGGTTAAGAAAGTAAAACCTGAAAAAATGATGAAGTTTTGGCATTTCAGACACCAAGTGTTTGACGAAATACCCCAATGAGTCAAAATGATTATTCAGACAAATTCAAAAAAAGAAGTAACATATGTAAGGAAGTCAGGAGAATATGGCTAATTGAATAAAATCCGAAGGGAGGCATAATTCGCGAGTTAGGTAGTGAACTCAGTTTACAAGGCATTCTACACAGGTTGTGTGTTTATATTTCTAACTTGAGTTTTAGACATCGAATTGATGAACCATAAAATTCTGATGAATCAGACATAATTATGAATAACATATCCAAAAATTAGAATTTTTAGACTTAAGACGGATTCGTACCAAATTCTTAAACGTGGCCGCACTGTAATAATCCACTGGTTCTGTGTTAACAGAACAGTGCATAAAGAAAAATTTATAACTTGTGTTCTAGCAACCGAAATCACAATCCATAAATTCCGACACAAAATAGACACATAAGTAAGTATCCTATTAAAATTTCAGGCCCAAATTCAACTCCGATTAAGCGCACCAAATTTTAAAAGTCAGTGTTAGTACATTGAAATTTTCTGGAAAGAGGGCAAAAAATATGGAGTTTTGTGAAGTAACTTGTGAGATCCTCAAACGAGCGTAGTAAAAAATTATTAGACCATCCTAAAATATTAGTAAAATAGCGAGGATGAGTTATCATGAATAGCGAATAAATTTTGTTAAGAAAGTATATAATTCGCAACCTTGGTACTAATAAATTTTGCTAATTCTAGATTATCACCAGGAGAGGAGAATTCTGCCCCCGTCGCAAGGTATCACTAGCAAGTTCCAAATCAGTAAATTGACCTTTCTTTTTCAAATTTGATTTTACTTAATTGATTTGATTCAAGACTTGCTTTTCAACACATAGGGCTTAGCAAATTTATTTATAATTGTTTTATAAATAAAAGTGTTTTGAGAAATATTTTAGAAAGTTGTGACTTTTAAAACATGATTTTATGATTTTTGGAGACATGGGGAAAAACTCACTTCAGTTGTAACTTGGTACAGATATGGAATTTATGGATTCAAATAACGTGTGCACACGTAGTTTAAGACTAGGGATGACAGATTCCCATAGATCCTAGATTCAGGGCTAGGGGGACGGCGAGACGTAACACCCATAGACTCCAGATTCGGAGTCAAGATGATAGTATAGATCTCCACCCTCGAATCTAGTTCAGTGGCTTGGGGGACAGCGAGATGTAACGCCCTCAACGTATATATTTACAGGGACAGACTTACAGAGATAGATTTATAGAGACAGATTTTGAGAAACAAGATTATTAAAGTTATGATTCTCAGAAATGATAAGTTTTATGATGGAGTTTTCAAGAGAACTCAGTTTTACAGAATATATTAGAGTTTTACAGAAAAAGGGTTTTCAGAAAGGTTTTTTAGAAAGAGACTTGTTTTCAGAAATGAAAGAGTTTTCAGAAAATACAGTTTTCTTAAAGGATTTCAATTTTAGAACAATGGATTTCATAAAGTATTTTAGTTTTCATTTTAAACTATTCACTCACTAGGTCGTTCAAACGATCTAACCCCCCACACTCATAGTGTTTCAAATTTATAGGTATACCCGGAAGACGAGCTCGAGAGGATGGATACTGATGATAATCACTATGGTGTTTGGGTCCATGAGGAAAAGTCAGAGATACATTGTCAGTCAGAGTCAAAGTAAAGTTGTATGTCAGGCATTAACATTGTGAAGTCATTGTAATATGCTCAGCTATTCTTTAACAGAGTTGTAAAGTAAAGCATTATTATGTATATAGTTTGAGAATTAGATGCATTATATGTTGTTGAGTTAGGCTATGGTTATTGTGCATGGTTTTCCATTTCAAAATGGTTTAGTAATGATGACATAGTCAGAAAGTCAGTGGATTGGGGGATATGTCCGCCTATTCCCTACCGGTAGCATCTTCGAGAGGGGGATGTTACAAAAAATTTATAAAACATAAATTTAATTATTATTTTAGAAATATTCTTAATTAAGGGGATTAATGAACTACAAATGTAAATGATTAATTTTTCTTTTAATAAATGTGCACTTTTACTGTTTATCAGTCAGAACCCGAAAATGGTTATGATTCTACACGTGCACATGAATGATATATGAGTTCGTGTTAATATGGAAGTGAAAGTATTGACTTATATCCTAAACAAAGGCGAGATAGCATATTAACCAAGCTCCTAACAATTCGAACATACACCGTAAAATTTTTAAGCGGCAACAACTCCAATTCGAAATAAAAACCATAATTTTGGCAATTACACCCCCATCATCTTACATTTAACATGTATATCATTCAAGCTTTCAACACAAACTATTTCACATCCAATACTACAACAACACCCTCCAACAAAAATTAGGCATCTCACCCCCCGGGCACATGAACAACCTCGGCTATAACAAATGCAAAATCTATATTTTCATAACAAGGTCGATTCATCATTACCATATATAACTCCACCAAGCCTTAATTGCCATGCATCTCCCATACCCCCCAAATTTTCCATACAATACCCATTTCAAATTTATTGATTCTAAACAAATTAATGCTCAATCAATGTCATAACCGTCAATTCTAACATGAATAATCACTTATTTAAAAACAATCAAGCCATGTGATTCAATCCCCAATCTTAGGGTTTCATCGGTTTTCAAAAACAAAACTTAGACATGCATTGTAGAAGTCAATAGAAAAGAGTGAGATACTTACTAAGAAAATGAGAATTGTTTGGGGGAAGCCATCATCTTACCTTAAAGGAGAGGAGACGAGAGGGAATAATGGGGGTTATGTACATGTATGAGAGAGGAAGAAGAGAGAAAATGATAGTTATAAGCCTTACTGCCCATTTTTCTAGATTTCTCTTGATAATACAGACTTTGGCCGATTTACTGACCGGTATGCTGGTATCGACACCAGTATGCCGGTTCCAGAGGCTATGCAATAGTGTCTATACCAGTTCTAGAAGTTCCATCGGGCTTCGTTAGATCAGTTTCATGATTTGTATGCAAGAATGTCGATTATAGAGGCTGGGTTTAAATGTCTTGACATCGGTATATGAGAATGACAATTCGAGAGTCTGGGTTTAAGTGTTTGGAAACCAGTATGCCAGTTCCATAGACTATGATTGAGTGTCTAAACATGGGTATGTCGATTTTAGAGACTACACCAAGAGCTCTAACTCACTAGTATGCCGGTATTGGGATCGAGATATCGGTCTTTGTGCATAAATGAAGGCAAAACAACAATAAATGCTCAAGGACTTGAACCAAGGTGTTATATTTGTTGGAGTTGGTACTTGGAGTGCCAATCTGAATTGTTCATTTTCATTATTTATTAATAAAATAACTATATTTTCATTTCATACCTTATTAATGGTATTATCATTATGCGTATTCGATTGATGTATAGATATGCTAAGAATGACATCGACCTTAGAATAATCTTGTAGTAATACTAGACACTAGGTGGTCCGACATTAGGATAAGTATTACTATTGTAAATTATTCTTAAAGTGTGTATATATATTCCTGGTCGTTGGTTTTGGAATACGGTAGGATTTCTATAACTTAGAAGACTAGCACATGTCGTATATTGGAATTAGAGTTCCAATGGTTTAACCCGATGTACCATGAGTTTTGGAAACTCATATAGACATGTGGGTATTGGTTGGACCGAATACTGAATGACTCACAGGTGATTCCTAATAGTTGGAAGTACACACCACCATCAATATGAATCTCCTCCAGTCGAGTAGCATATGTAATCCTTTAATAATAGGATAACATTGATTTTGTGTGAGACCCTTGTTGGAGTTTGCTAAGGTCCCAAGGATCAATGAACAAGCATGAAACATAAGCGAATACAATGAGGGAGTTGCAGAATACTCACATCGATTGGTTGAGCGACGCGGGAGGCAACAAAAATTCCATTTTATGCTCCTTGTGCACTCGGTAGTGAGGTTCTGGACTGCACATTTTCGACAATCAAACTTCAAGAATCTAAGCTCCAAGCTTCGTCAAATGATTCCCGGCTCATGGGTGGACTTCCCTATCACCTTCGCATGACTTCGTAGTGTGCTAGCACTCCCGATTTTGCCACAAAATTGTGACTTTGCTTCTGTTTTCTTCCTCCATTTTCACGGCATTCACTGCCAAGAACAGAAGAAAATTCAGCCCTAGTGGGCGTGAGAGATGAAGAGAGAAATGGAGAGAGAGAGAGATAAAATGTGTTAAGTGAAATTTGTAATTGATTTCTAAAATCAAATACACAATTTTGGTTCCAAAAGTCAAAGCAATTAATGCCCACAAATGCCAACCACACACATCACTCAATCACATCAATCACAAGTTGTCAAGTCACATCACTCAAAGTGACAAGTGATTTGACGCTTGATGCGATTAGCGATTTGACGCTTGATTTGACTTGCGTGCCGTACTCGAATTCGAAATGCGAATGCGCTCGCAAACAATCCCGGGATCGGGTTCGCTAATTCCAAATTAACGAATTTTCTGTTGCGACGCAATTAAATGATTACGCCTAGCGAAGTCAATATTCATGTCGCTAACGAATTAATTCTAACTTAATTCGTTCGCCCGAATTAAAATCTAATTTTAATTCCGCGTCGAAATCCAATTTCGTTTAATATATCGAATATATTAATTTACCGATTAATTCCAAATTAATCGTTATCTCTCTTTAAATGATATTTTATCCCAGATAAAATATCTCCGCAATTAATCCCAGATTAATTTTCTCTGTCATCTAATTAATTAATCCCAGATTAATAAAAGTGCGAGTCATACGTCATCGGTGAATCTTTGGGAAGCAACCCATGAGATCCCCGGATATATTGGAAGTAAATTCGGTCGTCGGACTATCTGAACATGTAAGTACCTCGTACTACGTTTATACCGATTTATAAGACAAGGTTGGCTTCTAGCAAAGCGCCATGCCTACCCAATTCTACAGAAATATCCTTACAGGAATAAAGGATCTATATCAGGCGTAGTATATGTAGTATTGGGTATATCGATCCAGCATCGGATGATCACATGCAAGGCCTGGGGCTGGTATAGTGTCTGCCCCGTACGAAGCACATATCGGATGACGAGCAACTAGTCTCTTTATTATGGATAATCATGACCAAGTCATATTATCCCGACGGTTGCAACCTTTTTAGAGAACTAGTAGCGTATCCTACTGACCATCATCTCCATGTGACTGGAGTGACACTTCCGTCTTGACATCACACCCAACACACTCCGATTCTCAATGTACCCAGCATAGGCGTACACAGAACATGTTCAAGCCCTGGACGACCGCAACCAAAGTATATTGATTATCGTAAGTATTAGCGGTGAAAGTCTCAGGTTAAGACCAAATACATCTACCCTGATTTCGGACTTCCATAGACACTTAGTCATACTACCAATGGAATTCCGATGGGGTCTATCCAGAGCGAAGCTGTTTCCCGTACCATCTGTAAAACACAACCTTCTATTACACTTGCATGAGTATCCTATACCCAAATATACGAGAACTATGTCGTTGTGCCCTCACAACGCGCACAAGTGTAATACTAGTCTTTTACGTATTCATCGATGTCCAATCTCGATAATACTCTGACTAGGGATATTTAATGATTTATCCTTCGTGGACTGATACTGTCTCATATCATTCTCAATCCAGGAACAAATCACAGGGACCTCCTATCATTTATATATCTAGGTGATCTAATCACAAATGATAAGAGTGCAATCTCATTTTTCACATAGTTAATTTGAACAAAAACACCATGATCTGTACAAATAGTGACTCTATGGGTCATAATTGTCCAACAATCCTCCACACTTTGATGCCATGTATATCAGAAAACCTTTCATGGTCTGGCCTCTAAATATTTGTTGGGTGTGGACCGATGCACCAGTAATCAAGTACGAACCAAGATAATATCGTCGGCCCATATGTGTACCATAAAAGGTTTAGGTATCCATGTGAGAAAAGTCACGATTCTTAAAGCTTTGGTCAAAGTTGGTCACCTAGGGTGGATCGCTTCAGTTATGAAGAATCATGGATATGTCGACATGAGATGTGCGCCTCAGGAAACTTGACGGTGTATTCTATGTTTCCTAAGCACAACTCGGATAGCCTACGACAGAGGGATTGTTAAACATATGTGATGACCTCGACTTGTGTATTTCAGAAAGGTCGTTCATGTTCTTCGTGAATTCGGAGGTGGTTGAATTACGTACATATTAGATAGACTTATATGATGAACCTGTCTGAACTTAGAGAGTCCTAATGTGAAGTGTACTCGCTGAGCACTTGGGTAGCTGATTGATTTTGATAAAAGATAATATTTGATATTATAATTATCAACTAAGATAATCAAATGTTATTGGATAACATTGATTATTTACTTTGACATAATTCGATTAATTGGATTAATTCAATAATTACACAATGGCTTAATTGTAAAATCATAATTATCTCTACCATTTGAGGATATTAAGGTAATTGTAAGTATGTAAAAATATGTGATTTTGGCTTGATTTAATTGGATTAAATCAAAGTGGCAAACATTGAAATAATCCATTTTCTAATCCTTGTCTTGATTTAATTGGATTAAATCAAAGTGGTAGACAATGGAGATTAATCATACCTAATTATACATATTTGGAAAAATTAGATTAAGTCCACCTAAAAGTTGATTACAACCTTTATTAATTAAAAATTTCCTAAATTTTTCTATAAATAGCAAGCTTTAGGAAGGTTCTAATTAAGTAAAGTAAAAGGTTGAGAAAGATAATACAAGCAAGAATTAAAGAAATTAACCTAAGTTAGAGAAGTGTTTAGAGAAGCTTTGTGAGATCTCTGCAACATTTAAATTAGGAGAAATCAAGGTTGGATCTTGGAGAGAAGCTTGCTGGCATTGGAATCAAGATTGGATCTTGGAGTCAAGCTTGCTAACTTTGGAATTTCTGCACAATATTTCAACAAGGAGAAGTATATTGGATCTTTGAATCAACCTTGCTAGGTAAATTTGATATTCTCCAAAAGCTATATTTCAGTAGTGAGTTTTTCATTAGTGAGATATAGTGATAAATTATGTATTAGATACATAATGTTGAAATTAGGCTAATTAATTATGTTAGGATGCTTTGGAACTATAAACACAATATGCTTGTAATTGGGTCACCTTGGTATTTTTTAAAAACTTAATTTTTGTTCTATACAATGTGTTGATGTTGGTTTTTATATTAAAATTAATTTTGCGTGTTTTGAGAGTGTTTATGGAAGGTTGAAATATTTTAGGGTTGAAGACCATATTCCCTTCCTCTCTGGCAACTCTCTATTTCCAGAGAGTTGAAGAAGTTAAAACAAATTAAATTAAAAAAAATAAAAAAAAAAATATTGTTTGGACTGTGCAATGAGCGCACAAAGAGCACGCGCGTCACGCACTACGCCCACCTAATTTTGTTTCCTCCCATTCTAGAGTTTTCGGACTCCGATTCAGTCCATGGATTTTCCTATACACTCATAATGGAATATAATATTTCATTAAATTATTAAATTACAACCACGTTTGATATCCGTGGGTTAGACCTATTTTCGCTGCGTGGGACACTTATTCGACGTTAGGGATCTACATATGTCCCAACATAATGGTATTAGTAGTAATGTTTAACCACGTAACACATGTTGCATGTTAGATATGAATTTGAATCTATACCTCTATATTTTAATTTAATTATTCATAAGACATATTGGATTGTAAAGCATGTTTTAAATTAAAATGTTGACCTAATTAAATTTGTGATTTGATTGTCATAAATCTCTCATGATTAGGTGATTACTTTATTTTAAGTAATATTGGAGCATTATTAGAAGGTCCGTCTTGTCAATATGGAGATGAATGAGTTCTTACTACTCATATCCAATATCGTTAATAGTGTGAGGGTATAAGTGCTCAGAACTTAGGTTGCTCCGGTAAAACATTAGATGTAGCGTGATGAGTTAACACAATCACCCAATATCGTCATTAGTGTGAGGGTGTACATACGAAGCTCATTAGTGCACATTGACAAGTATACACCTAAAACACGTCTTAATCCAATATCATCATTAGTGTGAGGGTAAGAAATGGTTCAGGACCAAACTAGGAGTCACATGAAGTGATTGACCTTGGAGGTCTACCTAATGAGTTTATAAAGGCCAATATCGTCATTAGTGTGATGCTGGAGTAAATATCATGGGATCCACTTCCCGCTATGAAATTTTGATAGTCAAATTTCTATTTTTCTGTTAAGGGTGATTACAGAATTACGTAAAGTAGTAGGAGGGCACTAATAGATTTAAAATTCCATAATCAATTAGTGTTATTATTTTGAAATGCAAACTGTTATGCTATTATTTAAAATGTTGTCTTGTAGATGGCTGCCGCTAATCCATTGATGAGACTTTTGGATACCAATAAACTAAAATATACCGAGAACTATTTCGAATGGGAAATGAACATACTCCTTGTCTTGGAGTTTGAAAAGTTGACTTATGTCACTGTCAATCCACTGCCTGTTGAAATCGATCCTAACTCCACTCCAGAATAGCGAGAAACTTTTAATAGATGGAAGGATGGTAACATTAAGGTGAAATTCTACATTTTGGGATCGATGTTTCCAGATTTGCTGAGCTAGTACATTGAAGTACCAGATGCTAGGAGCATCATACGAACACTCAAGGAGTTGTTCAAGGAAAATCAAGATATCGAACTTTATCGAAGGTCTAAGGAATTATTCCATGCTAAACTCAAGGATGGAGGAGTTGTCAGCATTTATGTTTTGAACATGATCGACCAGATTCGATATTTGGAACGATAGGGCATTGTGATTGATGAAGGCTGTAATTTGATTATGCCTTCTTTGCCCGGTTCTTATACTGGCTTTGTATTAAACTTCCATATGCATTCGATGCAAGCTAGCTACGAAGAACTTCATAACATGTTACACTCGGTGGAGCATGATTTGAGGAAAGCCAACACCACATTGTACCTCCATGGTGGAGCTGGCACTTCAAAGACTTCTGGGAATTCAAAGATAATAAAGATGGGGAATAAGAAGATTACTAAGTAGAACTCCAGGAGCGCAAAGGTGCAAAACCATAAATAGATTATGATCAATGTCTACATTGCAAGAAGTCTGGACACTGGAAGAAAAATTATCCATGGCTGATAGGAAAAGTATGACCCTCATATATGTTTTGTATTTTTCCAATTATTAACATCTCATTAGCCTTAGATGAAAATAGTGGATAAGTGTTAGACACTGGCAGTTCTACTATATTTGCAACTCCCTGAGGTAATGAGGGTAAAAAGAAGGATGAATAAAAGGGAGATCTAGCTTAGAGTTAGCAATGGTGAGACATTGGATGTTAAAGCCATATGAACGATTGTTTTAGATCTCCTCAATGGTTGTAAATTAAATTTACAAGACTGTTATTATGTACCCTCAATTATCAGACAAATAATATCACTGCCAATATTAGATAAAAATGGATATAAAATAAACATTAAGGATGAAACTTTATGTTTATATGATAAAGATAATTTATTGAAATGTGAATGTTCTTTATCAAACGGTCACTATGTTTTGGAAACATATAGAGATGTCTTTAATGTAGAGGAAAATACAAGTAAGAAATCTAAATTAAATAATATTGAATTATGACATATGAGATTGGGCCAAATAGGTGTTAGACGTTTATCTAAATTGGTAAAGGATGTTTAATTGAAAATTTTAGCTTAGATCCTTATCCGATTTGAGAGTCATGCATCGAAAGGGGAGATGACAAAGGCCCCATTTCTTGGTGTTGGACATCGTGCTGGAGATTTATTGGAGCTAATACACAGTGATTTGTGTGGTCCATTAAATCATGCCACTCATGATGGTTCAACATACTTCATGACTTTCACGAATGATAAGTCTAGATATGGATATGTCTATTTGATGAGACATAAATCAGAAATATTTGACAAGTTCAAAATATTCCAAAAAGTAGTAGAAAAATAAACCAGTAAATTTATCTAGTGTCTTAAATCAGATAGAGGCGGTGAATACATGAGTGAAGAATTCAGAAATTATTTAATGGAGAATGGAATTCTTGCCCAATATAGCCCACCAGGAACACCTTAACAAAATGGAGTGTCTGAGCGTAAAAATCGTAATTATTGGATATGGTGCAAAAAATGATGAGCTATATAGATCTTCCTTATTACCTTTGGGTTACGCTTTACTTACTACTACCCACATACTTAATAGAGTTCCATTAAAAGTTATTTCTATGGCTCTCTATCAGATATGGTTTGGTAGAAATCCAAGTCTTCGGTATTTAAAGATTTGAGGTTGTCCTGCATACATTAGAGTTACGCATCGGGATAAACTAACACCCAGGGGGTATAAATATAGGTTCGTTGGATATCCTGATAATTTCATGGGATATCAATTCTACGATTCCGAGCAACGAAATGTATATGTTGTTCGTTTTGCCACTTTTCTTGAAAAGTAATTTTTGAGAGAAAGTGGGAATTGTAGAGAGATTGAACTTGATGAGTTTGATCCCAACATTTATAGAACTTGATATGGAACCAGAGATCCAATTAAGAGAAGGATCTATAACACAAGTTCTACGTAAGTCGAATAGAATATCAAAGCCTCCTGAGAGATTATTTTTAACATCTGATGCGAGCATTGATGTTTTCCTCTTGGAGGAAACAAATTCGACTATGCATAAGGAAGCGATACTGGATATCGATTCGGGAAAATGGCATAAAGCCATGAAATCCAAGATGGATTTTATGGATGACAATCAAGTTTGTGACTTAGTTGAGCTTCATGAATGAGTTAAACTTCATAAGATGTAAATGGGTTTACAAAATGAAGCGAGGGCCCAATGGAAAGATGGAAACCTTTAAGGCCCGACTAGTAGCGAAATGTTACACTCAACGTCCTGGGATTGACTATGAGGAAACTTTTTCGCCAGTAGCCATGCTAAAATCCATTAGGATCATTTTAGCCATTGATGCATATCATGACTATTAGATATGGCAGATGGATGTGAAAACCACTTTCCTAAATGGATTCATTGAGAAGGATATTTATATGGACAACCATAGGGTTTTGTATCCCGTAAGATTTCAAACTTGGTTTGTAAGCTCCTAAAGTCTATTTATGGACTTAAACATGCATCTCGAAGCTGGAATCATCATTTTGATGAGATAATTAGATTATGTGGATTTATCAAGAACAAGGAAGAACCATGTGTTTATAAGAAAATGAGTGTGAGCATGACAGTTTTCCTAGTCTTGTATGTAGATGACATCCTTATCATAGGAAATGATATAGGATTGATGCAAAGTGTGAAAGCCTACCTTTGCAAGAACTTATCTATGAAAGATATAAGTGAAGCTTCCATATATACTAGATATAAGGCTCTACCAAGATAGAGTTAGGAAGCTTATAGAGGTTGTCACAATCGACGTACATAGATAAGATGTTAGAAAGGTACAGTTTTACCAACAGCAAAGCAGTAAATGTTCCTTTCCGATACGGTATACATCTTTTGACGAAAATGGCACCTCAGACTGAGGAAGAAAAAGTTAGGATTTCTAACCTGCTATATGCTTCTTTTATTGGAAGCATAATGTGTGTTATACTATGCACTAGACCTGACATCATTTTCGGCGTCAGTGTGACCAGCCAATATCAATCTGATCCAGATAATGATCATTGGACAGTCGTGAAACATATCCTAAAATATCTTAAGGGTACTAGGGATAAGTTTATGATATATGGAGAAAATGAGCTACAAGTTAAGGGTAATACAGACTCCGACATCCAGGGATATTCAGATGATAGAAAATCTACATCAAGTTACGTATTTACCCTTAACGGTGGTGCGATAGTTGGAGATGTTCAAAGTAAGGCTCAATAGTTGATTCCATCACTGAGGCGGAATTTATAGCGGCTTCAAAAGCTGCTAAAGAAGCTATATGGATTAGAAATTTTATCACATAACTTGGGGTTATGCCTAGTATTGCGGATTCGGTCCCATTGTACTGTGATAATAGCAAAGCCATTGTGCATGCTAAGGAAACTCGTATAGACATGTGGGTATTGGTTGGACCGAATACTGAATGACTCACATGTGATTCCTAATAGTTGGAATTACACACCACCGTCAATATGAATATCCTCCAGTCTAGTAGCATATGTAATCCTTTAACTATATGATAACATTGATTTTGTGTGAGATCCACCACACTTTGATGCCATGTATGTCAGAAAACCTTTCATGGTCTGGCCTCTAGATATTCGTTGGGTGTGGACCGATGCACCCAGTAATCAAGTGCAAAGCAAGATAAGATTTGTCGGCCCATATGTGTACCACAAAGGGTTTAGGTATCCATGTGAGAAAAGTCACGATTCTTAAAGCTCTGGCCAAAGTCAATCACCTATGGTGGATCACATCAGTTATGAAGAATCGTGGACATGTCGACATGAGATATGCGCCTCAGAAACTTGACGGTGTATTCTATGTTTCCTAAGCACAACTCGGATAGCCTACGACGGATGGATTGTTAAACATATGTGATGACCTCGACTTGTATAGTTCCGAAAGGTCGATCGTGTTCTTTGCGAATTCGGAGGTGGCCGAATTGCGTATATATTAGCTAGGCATATATGACGAACGTGCCGAACTTAGAGAGTCCCAATATGAAGTGTACTCGTTGAGCATTTGGGTAGCCGATTAATTTTGATAAAAGATAATATTCGATATTATAATTATCAACTAAGATAATCAAGTGTTATTGGATACCATTGATTATTTACTTTAACCTAATTGGATTAATTGGATTAATTCAATAATTACACAAGGGCTTAATTGTAAAATCATAATTATCTCTACCAATAGAGGATATTATGGTAATTGTAAGTATGTAATAATAGGTGGTTTTGGCTTGATTTAATTGGATTAAATCAAGGTGGCAAACATTAAACTTATCCATTTCCTAATCATTGGCTTGATTTAATTGTATTAAATCAAAGTGACATGCAATAGAGATTAGTCACACATAATTATACATATTTGAAAAAATTAGATTAAGCCCATCTAAAAGTTGATTACAACTTTTATTAATTAAAAATTACCTAAATTTTGCTATAAATAGCAAGCTTTAGGAAGGTTTTAATTAAGCAAAGCAAAAGCTTAAGAAAGCTAAATACAAGAAAGAATTAGAGAAAATTAGCTTAAGTTAGATAAGTGTTTAGATAAGCTTTGTGAGATCTTTACAACATTTCAATTAGGAGAAATCAATATTGAATCTTGGAGTGAAGCTTGCTAGCTTTAGAATCAAGATTGGAGCATGGAGTCAAGTTTGCTAACTTTAGAATATCTCCACAATATTTCAACAAGGAGAAGTAGATTGGATATTTGAATCAACCTTGCTAGGTAAGGTTGATCTTCTCCAAAAGCTATATTTTCAGTACTGAGTTTTTCATTAGTGAGACATATAGTGATGAATTATGTATTAGATATATAATGTTGAAATTAGGCTAATTAATTGTGTTAGGATGTTTTGGATGTATAAACACAATATGCTTGTAATTGGGTCAAAATGTTTATGTTGGACATAGACATAAAATTAGAGTTTAGAACTCTAGATAATATCTTAGAGCTAAGGCTACCATTCTAGAATCACTTGACCACCTTGGGTGACCTCGAATTGTTCACGAGTCACTTTATTTTGGGATTCTAATTTGGTTTATGTTTTGGATTCAAAATTTTCGCAAGTGAGTATTTAGAAAAAATTTATATTTTTGTAAAAATATTTGATATTTTTGAAAAAATTAATTTTTATTCTATAACATGTGTTGATGTTGGTTTTGTTATTAAAATTAATTATGTGTGTTTTGAGAGTGTTTAGGGAAGGTTTATATGATTTGGGGTTGAAGGCCCTATTCCCTTCAGCTCTCTGTTTCCAGAGAGCTGAAGGTGTCAAAATAAATAAAATTAAAAAAATATTTGTTTGGACTATACAGTGCGCGCACTGTTGCACGCAGTGCGTGCACAATGCGCTCACGTGCTATAACGTACGCGTCACGCGCTACGCCTAGCAAATTTTATTTCCTCATGTTCTTGAGTTTTCGGACTCCAATTCAACCCCGGTTTTTTCCTATACAGTCGTAATAGAATATAACATTTCATTCAATTATTTACAATTATACCTATACTTGATATCCATGAGTTAGACCCATTTCCACTGCGCGAGGCACCTATCTGACCCTAGGGGTTCCACATCCGCCCAGATAATATTCTACACCCTTAATTAGGATTCGTCCTCGATTCCTAATTGATGTTAAGTTATAAAGTACCTTGGCTAATGAATAAGTGATGGTATTGTTGTTGCATGACATCTTCTCATTCCCCCTCACATACCCACGTGGCTTCTTAGTCCTTGTGATACTGCCATATAACCTTCACTGATGCGATGCTCTTAGAGCATAACTTACAAACTTGTCAATCGACAATGGCTAGGGGAAAATTTTGATATGTCAAGTTTTGGCTTACTTCCACCACATGCGGTTCTAGTACACGAGATTCATCATGCAAGTACTTTCGGAGCATGGAAACTGTTGGAGTTTGCTAAGGTCCCAAGATCATTAAACAAGCATGAAACAAGTGCGAATACAAATCAACGAAGTTGCGGAATACTCACATCGATCGGTTGAGCGACGCGGCAAGCAAAAAAACTCAAAATCTGCTCACTAGTTGGTCACAGCAGTGACTGATTTTGCTCCATGGTGTGCTCGAAAATCATCAAGGTTTTTGAGCTCCAAGCTTCGTCAAACGACTCCCGGCTCATGGGTGGACTTCCATATCACCTTCGCATGACTTCGTGGTGTGCTAACACTCCCGATTTTGCCACAAAATCGTGACTATAAGCTTCCCTTTTCCTCTTGGCTCACGGCAGTGAGCTGCCAAAACCAGTGAGAAAATAGCCCTACATGGGCGAGAGAGAGAGAGATGAGAGAAAGAGAGAATTGTGTTTTTGTTACTTAAAAAATGGTAAATGAATTTCTAAAATCATATACACCATTTGCTTTCAAAAGTCAAAGTAATTAAATAACAATATATGTCATTCAAGCTTTCAAAAAGCTTTCCAACTACTCCCATCAATCCATCCATCAATCAATCAAATCAAGTGAGAAGTTGTCACATCACTCAAAGTACTAATGATTTGACGCTTGATGTGACTAGCGATTTGACGCTTGATTTGACTTAAGCGCCGCACTCGAATTCGAAATGCGAATGCACTCGTAAATAATCCCGGGCTCGGGTTTGTTAATTCCAAATTAATGAATTTTCCATTGCGTCGTAATTAAATGATTACGCCTAGCGAAATCACTATTCACATCGCTAACGAATTAATTCTAAATTAATTTGTTCGCCCGAATTAAAATCTAATTTCAATTCCGCGTCGAAATCTAATTTCGATTAATATATCGAATATATTAATTTAATCGATTAATTCCAAATTAATCGTTATCTCTCTTTAATGGATATTTTATCCCAGATAAAATATCTCCGCAATTAATCCCATATTAATTTTCTCTCTCTTTTAATTAATCCCAGATTAATTTAGAGTGCGAGTCACACGTCATCAGTGAATCTTCGGGAAGCGACCCATGAGATCCCCGGATATGTTGGCAGTAAATTCGGTCATCGGACTATCCGAACACGTAAGTACCTAATACAACGTTTTACTGATTTACAAGACAAGGTTGGCTTCTAGCAAAGCGCCATGCCTACCCAATTCTCCAGAAATATCCTTACAGGAATAAAGGATCTATATCAGGCGTAGTATACGTAGTATTGCGTATGTCGATCCAGTATCGGATGATCACGTGCTAGGCCTGGGGCTGGAATTATGTCTGCCCCGTAAGAAGCACATGTCGGATGTCTGGTAACTAGTCCCTATAATCGGATAAACCTGACCTTGTCATTTTATCCCGATGACTACAGTACATAAAAGTACTAGTATCGTATCCTACGTGACCATCATCTCCATATGACTGGAGTGACACTTCCGTCTTGACATCACACCCAACACACTACGATTCTCAATATACCAGCATAGGCATACACAGAACCTGTTAAAGCCCTGGACGACCGCAACCAAAGTAATTGACTGTCGCAAGTATTAACGCTGCAAGTCTCAGGTTAAGACCAAATACACCTACCCTGATTTCGGACTTCCATAGACACATAGTCATACTACCAATGGAATTCCGAGGGGGTCTATCCAGAGCGAAGCTGTTTCCCATACCATCGGTAAAACACAACCTCCTATTACACTTATATGAGTATCCTATATCCAAATATATGAGAACTATGCCGTTATGCCCTCACAACGCGCACAAGTGTAATACTAGTCTTTTACGCATTTATCGATGTCCAATCTCGACAATGCTCTGACTAGGGATATTTAATGATTAATCCTTCGTGGACTGATACTGTCTCATATCATTCTCAATCCAGAAACTAATCATAGGGACCTCCTATCATTTATATATCTAGGTGATCTAATCACAAATGATAAGAGAGCAATCTCCTTTGTCACATAGTTAATTTTTACAACAACACCATGATCTGTACAAATAGTGACGCTATGGGTCATTATTTTCCAACAATCTCCCACTTGGCCTATAGCCAGTCACTCGAGTGTTTAACACCCGAACTATGTACGGTTGGCTCAAACTGCTGAGAAATGCTTTCATCAGCGGATTTGCATGATTATCATCTGATGCGATTTATTCGATCATCACATCGCCACGATGTATGATCCGAACGAATCAAATGAATATCGAAGTATATATCAGGATCGTTGATGATACCATTAATTCTTTAGCTTGTGCTGACGCCTAGCTCAGCTGCTAACAGAACTATATCTAATCTAATTAGATTTGTATCGACCCAGAAGGCTTCTATTGCTGCCTCAGCTGCAGCAATATTCCGCATTTGTTGTTTATTCGGTAACATTATCTTGCTTGGAAGATTTCCAGCTCACTGTACCGTTATTCAAACTGTATGGTACCTTTTGCGACTTATAGTCATATTTATCGGTTTAGGAAACTTGCAGTAGTGATCCTAGTCACTTCAAGTTTTCCATCTCCATAGTTTAAGCATCATTAGTTCTCTAAGATATTAATGGATGTTCTTAACTTCAATCCAGTGATTATCACTTGGATTGGCCTGTTTGTGACTTCTTATGCTCAGATCGTATGAGACACCAGGTTGCGTACATTTTTCAATGTACGGTTTCTCGGAGAGTTTTCATGAAAGCCAAGCTTTCACCGATAGTTTTTATGGGAATATCATTTCCAAGAAATGACACATATTATTATTATTGTATAGGACAGCCACTGTCAGTGCGCTCCCACTAACCCTCTTATATACATAAGAATCATTTCGTTTTAAATTAAATCATAAACAATTATGATTACATCAAAACAATAATTCCAAGAACCTATGCTTGCTTCAATCCAAACATGGATCGAATAACCTGCAAACCTTGTTTGCTAGTTTTGGTACGACAAAACCGACAGGATGTTGTAAATATCCTCCAAAATGTTTCCTTTTAAGGAAAGTGATTTTCCCGTTTAGCTAACATATTTCATACATGAAACATGCAGCTTCAGCAAGCATTATCCAAATTGATTTACCGTGGCAACAGGTAAAAGGTTGAATCGTAATCAACACAATGTTGATAACGATACCTTTCCGCTAAAAGCCTAGCTTTATACGTTGGTATGTTGCCATCCATGTATGTCTTCCTTGAAGACTTATAAAGTACCAATAGGCACAATGCCTTGCGGTACATCAACTAGTATCCAAACTTGGTTGATATACATGGAATCCATTTCCGACTCATGGCACTTTGCCATAATAGGGAGTCGATACCTTGTATCACTTCCTCATACGTAGTCAGTTGGTATACCTCAAAAGATTAACATCTTTATAAGGTGAGATCAGAAACCCATACCCCAAGTTATTTTCTGACCCTCTCCGACCTACGCAGTTCTTGTGTATTCGAAGATTATTGGTATAGTTTCATCATTGATGAACTATTCATGTTCCATTAAGATTCGGTGCCTTGAATAGTATTACTCTGATTTTCATCGAGTTTTTCTATCCTCCCACTTACCTGTTGGACAATTATGACCCATAGCGTCACTATTTGTACATATCATGGTGCTGTTGTATAAATTAACTATGTGACAGAGGAGATTGCACTCTTATCATTTGTGATTAGATCACCTAGATGTATAAATGATGAGAGGTCCCTATGATTTGTTCCTGGACGAAGAATGATATGAGACAGTATCAGTCCACGAAGGATAAATCGTTAAATATCCCTAGTCAGAGTATTATCGAGATTGGACATCGATAAATACGTAAAAGACTAGTATTACACTTGTGTGCGTTTGTGAGGGCACAACGGCATAGTTCTCATATATTTGGGTATAGGATACTCATGCAAGTGTAATAGGAGGTTGTGTTTCACCGATGGTACGGGAAACAGCTTCGCTCTGGATAGACCCCCGCGGAATCCTATTGGTAGTATGACTATGTGTCTTTAGGAGTCTGCAATCAGGGTAGGTGTATTTGGTCTTAACTTGAGACTTGCACCGCTAATACTTACGACAATCGATATACTTTATTTGAGGTCGTCCAGGGCTTAAACCGGTTCTGTGTACGCCAATTCTGGGTATATTGAGAATCATAGTGTGTTGGGTGTGATGTCAAGACGGAAGTATCACTCCAGTCATAGTGGAGATGACGGTCACGTAGGATACGGAACTCGTTCTCTTAAATGCTCGAGCTATCTGGATATTATGACTAGGTCATGTTTATCCGATTATGGAGACTAGTTACCAGACATCCGATATGTGCTTCGTACGGGGCAGACACAATTCCAGCCCCAGGCCTAGCACGTGATCATCCGATACTGGACAGAAATACGCAATACTATGGTATACTACGCTTGATATAGATCATATATTCCTGTAAGGATATTTCCGGAGAATTGGGTAGGCATGGCGCTTTGCTAGAAGCCAACCTTGTCTTGTGAATCGGTAAAACGTAGTACGAGGTACTTACGTGTTCGGATAGTCCGATGACCGCATTTACTGCCAACATATCCGGAGGTCTCATGGGTCGCTCCCCGAGGATTCACCGATGACGTATAACTCGCACTTTAATTAATCTGGGATTAATTAGAAGAGAGAGAAAATTAATCTGGGATTAATTACGGAGATATTTTATCTAGGATAAAATATTAATAAAAGAGAGAGAACGATTAATTTGGAATTAATCGATAAAATAATATATTCAATATATTATATGAAATTGGATTTCGACGCGTAATTAAAATTGGATTTTAATTCGGGCGAACGAATTAATTTAGAATTAATTCGTTAGCGACTTGAATAGTGATTTCGCTAGGCGTAATCATATAATTACGAAGCGACGGAAAATTTGTTAATTTGGAATTAGCGAACCCGAGCCCAAGAGTGATTGCGAGCGCATTCGCATTTCGAATTCGAGTGCGGCACGCAAGTCACATCAAGCGTCAAATCGCTAGTCGCATCAATTGTCAAATCACTTGTCACTTTGAGTGATGTGATGTGACATGACATGTTGTCACTTTATTAAAGTGACTTGATGTGAATAGTAATAGGTGATGGAATAAAGTTGAAAAGACTTGTCTTTTGCTTTTTGACTTTTTGGAATAAAGAAAATGTTTAATATATTTATTATTTTTTTTTTGGAAAATAAATAAAAGATATATGTATTACATTTTCTTTTCCCTCCAATATAAGATTTTATCTTCTCTCTCATAGGGCATATTCATTCACGTTTTTTTTGCCTTCTTCTCTCTTCTCTCACGGCTTCAAGCCATTTTCTTCTCCAAGAACTTTGGTTGGACCGAATTTATGGATGAAGAAGGAGTGCTAGCACACACATGGGTTTATACTATGGTGATAGGGAAGTGTCTTCATGAGCATGGAATCTTGTTTGGAGCTTGAAGCTTGGAGCTTCAATGGTGCCCATCCATGGCCGATTCTAGGGTTTACAAGGAGCATCAAAACCTTGCAGTCCACTCCATGAAGAAGCCATTGCCGAGCATGAACAAAGAGGACAATGGGTTTTGTTCTTCCTATCATCAAACCAATCATTGTGAGTGAGTATATTTTCCGCCATTATTCCTTGATGTATTCATGCGTTTTCTTGCTTGAATTTCATGATCTTGGGACCTATATTAGAAACCAACAATGGTATCTATGAGCTTAGTTCAAGCATGAAAAAGTTTGGGTTGAAATTGGGCAAACTCAATTTGAGCATCAAATGGTTAAATTGTTTGATATAGTATGCTTGAATGAGGTTGAATTGATGTTGTGCATGATCAATTTCAAGAAATTTGGTTGGATCCATTTTTCCCCAAATTTTGGGCATGACAAATTGGGTAAAATCAATTGAAGCATGATTTTGTTGATTTGATTGATTAAGTATGCTTGTATGTTGATTAATTGAAGTTGTGTATGGTCAATTTCATGAAATTTGGTTGGATCCATTTTTCCCCAAATTTTGTGTTGGCCAAAATTAACAAATTTGGGTAAACTTGATTTTGAGCATGTTTGATGAAATTGGATGATTTAGAATGCTTAAAGTATGTTTAATTGAGGATTGATTGGATCAATTTGATGAAAATTAGTTTGGAACAATTTTCCCCAAATTGCTTATATTGGCCGAATACATATAACCCATATTGTCTTGGAATTTTTTTGATTTTTGAACATTGGATGTGTTGGAAATCATTCGGGAATATGATTTAATGTCGATTGTGAAATTAATTGGATTGAATTCGAATCGGACGTAAAATCCCCAAATTGTCGAGAGACTTTAAGCATGTAAATTGGGTTTGATTTTGATAAATTGTGTTGGACACTATTTGTTATTAAAGTGCATGATTAATTATGCTAATTGATGTTTTAGAAATGTTAATTGGGTGATTAATTGCGTATTACACTTAGATTAATTAATTATGTAATTTGGAATTTTATAAGTTAATTAATTGGGCTTGTTTTTGAAATTGGGCCTTATAAGTTGTAATTGGGCTTTTGGGCTTTGTTGTACAAAGTTGGTTTAGGCAAAATTGGTTGGATCCAATTAGGCCCAAAACCGCATCCATAAAGTCCAATTATGACTTAATGGACCTTAATTATTTAATTGGGCCTAATGGGCCAAAATTAATTTAAAGGCTTATGGGGTAACTCCCGGATTGGATTTTGGTTATTTGGTTTGACCCGAGTTGACCAAAAGTCCACGCCTTAAGAAATTAATTAAAAGCCCATTGGACTTTAATTAAATAAACGTTGGACGTTAATTGGGCTTTGAGACCCATAACGATTGAATTTGGAATTTAAATCGTAGAAGGTTCGTTAATAAAAGTGTAATATTTAATTTGGAATTAAATAGTGAATTAGAATTAAATGCGTATTAAATTGGATTTAATTATGTAGTTTAATTTAATTCAAGAATTCGTACTTTGAGTACTTATTCGCAAAACGAGTTTGACTCGAGCAAAAATCAATCGTTGTTTGAACATTGGATGATCACTAATTATCAGATTAATTAATTGGATTAGATTGATTGATAACATGCTTGTATGAATACATGGTTGCGATGCATGAATAATGTATATCAGATGGATATTAGTCGGGTGGGACAATTTTGGAAATTGTAATAAATTGATTCATAATTGGACCTGCGTGTCCAGTCTTATCACCTCTATACTCTTTGTATTCTCTTCTCACCTATTCCCCTCAATGTAAATGAGGTTTCTTTAGAAGTGTAGTTAACGGGTAGAAGTAAATACATGTGCTAGCTTTGGAGAGAGAAAATGAGAGATTTGATCTAAGATCAATGTAAAGTATCCATCCGCATATCATTATTATTTTATTTCATATACGCTTTATTATGTGTTTAGAATGCATGTTTAAGGGTGTATGATCATGAGACCTTAACAAAGATAATAAATTGGTTGTCAATTTGCACGCGAAAAACCCTCAAACAATATTAAGCGTCTTTCCTTCCATTGAGTGATTCTTACTCAAGATCTAAGACGACATTGGTTTGTTGGCCAAAGTCAAGGCCTTTGTCTATCGAAGATGTGTTTGAATCACGAAGGCTTTGTTCCATATCAGTGTCTTGTCCAAGTTGTGGTTTTTTGGCCAAAGTCAAGACCACTTCTTGTCCATCGACATTGATTACGAAGCTTTCCATGGTCAATAGGTCGCGCTTGACTGGGATCACTAAGTTTCTTGTGCCAAAGCCAAGGGTTAGTTGATTCAGAGGAAAAAGGTTAGGTAATACATTGGATGTATTGGCATATATAAGATATATGTTTCGGACTTGGACGTCCCCCTACCGGATCTAGGAATTGGATTGGATCCAATTGATCTTAGAGATCTACCTAGTTAATTATCATACAATTTGTTGGCCAAAGTCAAGATTGTGTGATATTTAACGGGATCCTAGCCCACTAGGAAACACGGTTTCCCAAGTACTCGACAGAGGGTTAGAGGCTCGCCGAAAAATAGTGGGAGGCAAGAATTGAATTTGCAATATTCGTTCAATTACTCGCCATACGCGCTCAATCACAAATTATTTCATCGTTTGATTAAATGTTAGTTGGACTAATATTTAAATTGTTGTTTTAAATAAGCAGTTGGACTGTTTTATGATTGATTATATAATTGGATTATAGTAATCAATATATTTGAATTAATTAATTTCGATTTACAGTTGATTTTATAATTGGATTATAGTAATCAATATAATATATAGTACCACAAATCGTTGATTAAATAGTTGGACTATTAGAATCAAGATAAATTGAAATATTAGTGTTTAAAACATAATCCTGGGTGAAAATGTATTTGAACGACTATGATATTTCAAATTGGGAATAAATTTCAAGATGGTCTTGGAAAATAATATGTTACTTTATTTGATAAAATAACGTATTATGCCTAAAGCTCGGAGTTAAGCAAATAAGTGGAACATGATATTTGGAATATTCATGTAATGATAACTTTAGTGCTTAATCCATAATACTTGTCAAGTAGACTCCTTAATTTTTTAATCAGAATTCAGGATTAGATCCTTAAAGTATGATAATGAAATTGAAGGATTTTCATGGATCTATTTTAGATCTTTGAAATACTAAATTGCAATAAATAATTCTTGGAGAATTAATGACTATTCTCAAGGAGACAAAGTCAAACATTGCAATTAGACAAGTAGCGCAAGGCGTACCTTACTTCGATATTCTAGAAACTCGAGGCTTGGCCAAAGGCTACTGGAATGTTGAAAACGGGCAAAGGCAAAATCATTATAATCTTCTAGGAAGATAAAAGGACATATCCTAAGAAGGAATTGAAGACGAGAAAGGCTCTGACTTCAAATATGTTTGTCATAATTATGTTCACGACTAGTATTAAAATGGATTTTAAATACTTAGTGTGATACATAAATATGTACTGTTGTGCAGAATCTGCTTTAAGTAGGATACTGACTTCAGAAAAGATTACTCTGCGAATTGAAAACATGACGAAAGTCGTTGTTTTAACCGTAGATACCTAAGTTTAGGAACTGCCATTCGGTGTGTACTTAAATTAGGAAACTGTTATAATGTAACTAGTTTGACTAGAAACATTATCTCTATATCGCGTATAACCCGTTGTGGGTGTACCTTTATATTCTA
>SKCR01034085.1:0-32581 GCA_019454045.1 Zanthoxylum bungeanum
ATCCTTGGAAGACCATTTTTGGCGACATGACGAACTGTGATTGATGTACAAAAATGAGAACTAACCATGAAAGTTCAAGACCAAGAAGTTACCTGCAATGTTTTCAAAGCCATGAAATTCCCGAGCGATGAAAAAGAAGAAGAATGCTTCAGAGTTGATGTTGTTGATAGTATCATTCAGGATATTGATACAACTCCCACGGACAAACTTGAAGCTTGCATCACCAACATGACTGACAGCGAGCTAGATGCTGAAATCCTGGAATGTATCAACTACCTTGACAAACCATTCCGATTCAAATCAACACCACCAGTGGAAAGCCTGGAACTGCCAAAGAAAGATCGAATCAAGTCTTCGATTGAAAAACCACTACAGCTGGAGCTGGAGTTACTACCGAGCCATCTCAGGTATGTATTTCTTGGAAACTCTTCTGAATTACCTGTTATTATTTCTTCTTCACTAACATTGGAGCATGAAGAAAAGTTGCTGAGAGTATTACGAGAGCACAAAAGAGCCATTAGCTGGACTATAGCAGACATTCGAGGCATTAGTCTATCATTTTACATGCACAAGATTCTGATGAATGATGAGTACAAACCCACAGTGGAGCATCAACGGAGACTCAATCCAATCATGAAGGAAGTCGTGAAGAAATAAATAATCAAATGGTTGGATGCTGGCATCATTTACCCCATCTCAGACAGCACTTGGGTGAGTCCTATGCAGTGTGTGCCAAGGAAAGGAGGAATCACTGTAGTCACAAATGAAAAGAACAGTGACTGGATGGAGAGTATGCATGGACTACCGAAAGCTGAACAAAGCCACGAGAAATGACCATTTTCTGCTGCCATTCATTGATCAAATGTTGGACAGACTGGTGGGACATGAGTTCTATTACTTTCTGGACGGATATTCAGGGTACAATCAGATTGCCATCGCACCAGAAGATCAGGAGAAAACTACATTTACATGTCCCTATGGTACTTTTGCTTTCCGCATGATGCCATTTGGATTATGTAATGCACCCGCCACATTTCAGCGTTGCATGATGGCTATCATCTCAGACATGCTGGAGCAGAGTATGGAGGTGTTTATGGATGACTTCTCTATGTTTGGAGACTCTTTTGACCACTGCTTGCAAAATCTAGAACAGGTATTACAAAGGTGCGAAGATACCAACCTGGTACTGAACTCGGAGAAATGCCACTTCATGGTACAAGAAGGCATTGTTCTTTGACACCAGATCTCACAAAAAGGAATCGAGGTAGACAAAGCAAAGATTGAAACAATTGAAAAAATACCTCCGCCGAAATCAGTCAAAGGAATTCGGAGCTTTCTTGGACATGCAAGTTTTTACAGGAGATTTATCAAAGACTTTTCCAAGATTGCTAAACCTCTGTGCAATCTTATGGAGAAGGATGTGCCTTTCAATTTCACCAAAGAATGCCAGGAAGCTTTTGAGATCTTAAAACAGAGGCTAATCTTTGCTCCCATCATAGTAGCAACAGACTGGACCCTTCCATTTGAGGTGATGTGCAATGCTAGTGATTCTGTTGTAGGTGCAGTTTTGGGACAACGCAAAGCAAATATTTTCCACAACATTTACTACTCCAGCAGAACTTTGAATGAAGCTCAACTCAACTACACAACCACCGAAAATATGGACCTATAAATAGAGCTCGAAATTTCAGTTTCAGATGTACCTTCCTCTCTGAATTATCTGATGTAAATATGGAGTTTTCTATCTAGTTTATTTTAATTTCAGTTTTGTAATTAATTTTAATTACGTTCTATAATAGTAATAGTAATTTACTTTCTTTACTTTTATAGTTTTTACTATTCAACCATGAGGGGATAACTTCCCCCTGCTATGGTGAAAGGTAATTCTTTTACTATTGCTATTTAAATTAATCTCCCTTAATTATAATATATTCACTATTTAAAATTTAACTTAATAAGGATACCGCTATATTGGTTGGTTGGTAATTCATTTTAAACTGGTTTAAACCTGACTAAGCAAGGATACCGCCAGATTGGTCGGTTGGTAATTAAATTTTCTTACCGCATATATGGCAGGTTTATTTTGGTTCCGCCTTTATGGCTGGTTGGACTTAATTTGACTTAATCAGGTTACCGCCTATATGACTGGTTGGTAAAATTATCATAAGTTAATATATTATATTAAGGGAGATATCTAAATAGTAAATAGTAAAAGTTGATCCTTTTACCTTAGCATTTTATTTTATTGTAATTTTACTTTTCAGTATTTATTTTACCGCATTTACTTTTCAGCATTTTAATTTATGTCTTTTATTTTTAAGTTTTACTCGCCCTAGTTATGTGTCGTAAGTAAGTTAGTTATCTAGGGTTGTGATGAAGTCTAATATCACCGGTTTATAAGGGGTTATTTTGTAGTTTGGGTAATTTAAAGGTTTACTTATTAAGTCTTAAGCTTAATGCGTCTTGTTAATTGGCCACTAATAAGATTGATCTGGTAAATCTAAAATAAACTTGACAAAGGAATTTTAGGTTTCAGCCTTAGACTTATTAGCCCACGATCTTCCTTGAGGATAGATAACCCTTTAATAGATTTCCTTACAGGATAGACATATACCTGTCGGGCGGGGTAGCCATAATTGGAACTTAAACTTAATGAATCCAGGTAATTTGGTTGACATAGACATATGGTTCAATTGGGTTAAACTGGGTATTTGCGTCTGACCATCGACAGAGGCTTTCGCATAATTTCGTGTTCCAGGTTAGTAAACAGATTTATTACACAAACATGAAATAACCACTTCATCTTTTAAAAGATATTAGAAAGATTCACAACCCTAGACAGTTTTTTAATATTGAATTTTCTTAAACCTACTTTCGTGTAATTTTATTTACTTGTTTTTAAATTTAGAATCATCACAATTTCAAATCAATCAATCAACTTGTTAGATACTAGTAATCATTTGACCTCATAAAATTAATAGATTAGGTATTAAGTCCTCGTGGGATCGATACTTTTTATACTACTTGAACGATACGTGCGCTTGAGTTATACGCGTGTGTTGGCATCGGTCACTAGCATCGCACATCACCTCAAATGGAAGGGTCCAGTCTGGTGCTACTATGATCGGAGCAGAAATCAGCTTCTGTTTTAGGTTCTCAAAAGCTTCATGGCATTCTTTGGTGAAGTTGAAAGGCACATCCTTCTCCAGAAGATTGCACAGAGGTTTAGCAATATTTGAAAAGTCTTTGATAAATATCCTGTAAAAGCCAGTATGTCCGATAAAACTCTGAATCCATTTGACAGATGTTGGTGGAGGTAATTTTTCAATTGTTTCAATCATTGCTTTGTCAACCTCGATTCCTTTTTGTGATATTCGATGTCCAAGGACAATGCCTTCCTGCACCATAAAGTGGCATTTCTCCCAATTGAGACCAGGTTCGTATCTTCGTACCTTTGTAACACATGTTCCAGATTTTGCAAGTAATGGTCAAAAGAGTTTCCAAACACAGAGAAGTCATCCATAAAAACCTCCAAACTCTACTCTATCATGTCTGAGAAGATAGCCATCATGCAACGCTGAAATGTGGCATGGGCATTACATAATCCAAATGACATCCTGTGGAAAGCAAAAGTGACATGTAAATATGGTTTTCTCCTGATCTTCTGGGGTGATGGCAATCTGATTGTATCCCGAATATCCGTCCAGAAAGTAATAGTACTCATGTCCCACCAGTCTGTCTAGCATCTGATCAATGAATGGCAGTGGAAAATGGCCATTCCTTGTTGCTTTGTTCAGCTTCCGGTAGTCCATGCATACTCTCCATCCAGTCATTGTTCTTGTTGGAATCAGCTCGTTCTTTTCATTTGTGACTACAGTAATTCCTCCTTTCTTCGGCACACACTGCATAGGACTCACCCAACTGCTATCTGAGATTGGGTAAATGATGCCAGCATCCAACCATTTGATGATTTCTTTCTTCACGACTTCCTTCATGATTGAATTGAGTCTCCGTTGATGCTCCATTGTGGGTTTGTACTCATCGTTCATCAGAATCTTATGCATGCAAAATGATATACTAATGCCTCGAATGTCTGCCATAGTCCAACCAATGGCTCTCTCAGCAACGTTTCTTCCTGCTCCAATGTTAGCGAAGAAGAAATAATCACAGGTAATTCAGAAGAGTTTCCCAAGAATGCATACCTGAGATGGCTCAGAAGTAACTTCAGCTCCAATAGCGGTGGTTCTTCAATCGAAGGTTTGATTCGATCTTTCTTCGGTAGTTCCAGACTTTCCACTTGTGGTGTCGATTTGAATCGGAATGGCTTGTCAAGATAGTTGATACATTCCAGAATTTTATAAACTAGCTCGCTGTTAGTCATGTTGGTGATGCAAGCTTCAAGTTTGTCCGAGGGAATTGTATCAGTTTCCCGGACGATACCATCAACAACATCAATTCTGAAACATTATTCCTCCTTTTCATCACTCGGGAATTTTATGGCTTTGAAAACATTGAAGGTAACTTCTTGGTCCTGAACTTTCATGGTTAGTTCTCCTTTTTGCACATCAATAACAGTTCGACCTGTAGCCAAAAATGGTCTCCCAAGAATGATAGGTACATCTTTGTCTTCTTCCCTGTCAAGGATAATCAAATCTGCTGGGAGAATAAGTTTATCGACTTTGACCAGCACATCTTCAACAACACCTTTTGGAAATGCGAGCGTCCAATCAGTAAGTTGCAGAGAGACTAAGGTAGGCATTGCTTCTCTAATTTGTAGTTTCCTGTAAATAGAAAAGGGCATTAAATTAACATTTGCACCTAAATCACATAAAGCCTTACCGATATAATGTTCTCCAATGGTGTATGAGACAGTGAAACTGTCAGGATCTTTCAACTTTGGGGGAAGTTTCCTCTGAATGATGGAACTGTATTCTTCTGTCAATCCAACTGTTTCGTAATCTCCCAATCTCCGTTTTCGTGAAAGAATATCTATTATGAATTTGACATAGTTGGGCATTTCTTCCAATGCTTCTGCAAATGGAATGTTGATATGCAGCTTTTTGAAGACTTCCAAGAATCGAGCAAACTGTTTGTCCAGCTTGTTTTTCTGAAGTCGCTGTGGAAAAGGTGGAGGTGGAGTGATTTGATCTTTTTCCGTTACTTATTTTTCCTACATCTGTTTCTCTGCTTCTTTTTGAACTTCTTCAATTGATGCTTTGATTCCAACATCTTTTTTGATTTCAGTACCGCTTTTCAAGGTAATAGCTTGACATTGCTCATTCCCTCAGTTCATTGGATTTGGTTCTGTGTTGCTGGGAAGATTTCCTGACGGTCTGTAACTCTGAGCATTAGTTAGTTGTCCAATTTAGTACTTCAGTGCCTTGATAGAGGCAGATTGGCTTTGAAACATAGTATCATATGTTGCTTGTTTCTTTTTGAACATCTCAGCAATCCATTCTTTCATTTCTGGTTCTTTTTCAAACTCATGGCCTTTATTTTGTTGTTGGAATCCAGGTGGTGGATTGTTCTTTAGCCCTGAATTGTTGCTCAATGAAAAATTGGGATGATTCCTCCACCCTGAGTTGTAGGTGTTGGAATATGGATTGTTCCCCTACCTGTTGAAATTATTGACTTATTTCACCGTCTCGTCATGTTGAACTGGTTCTAGTGCTCCTCCATATGGTGAACTTATGGTTCCGACAATGTTTACAACTTGCGTGCTGAGTATTTCCAGACATTTGCATATCTGATCCAACTTAGTATTCACTGCTGAGTTGGCTCCAACTTCATAAATTCCTGCAATTCGTTGAATAATGCTCCTTTCTGTTGGCCATGAGGAATTATTGTCAGCAATTTCTTCGATTAAGTCCCAGGCTTGATCTTCTCATTTTGCCATCAAAACTCCTCCAGCAGCAGCATCAATTGTGGTTCTCATCATTCCAGAAAGTCCATTATAGAATGTTTGGACTTAAAGCCATTTTAGAATCTCATGCTGAGGACATTTCCGGAGCCAATCTTTGTATCTTTCCCAAGCTTCGTAGAGAGTTTCCGAGTCATGTTGTACAAAGGATGTGATGTCATTCCTCAGTTTTGCTGTTCTGATTGGTGGAAAATACTTTGCAACGAATTTGGTGGCTAGAGTGTTCCAAGTTGTGATAGAACCTACTGGTAGTGAATGTAGCCAAGCTTTTGCTCTGTATTTCAAGGAATATGGGAAAACACGCAATCTCATTGCTTCTTCAGCTCCTCGGTTGTAATTGAAAGTGTCGTAAACTTCCAGGAAATTGCTGATGTGGACATTAGGATCTTCAGTTGCATTCCCCCCAAACTGAACTGACTGCTGAATCATCTGAATGCATTTTTTGATGTCACACGTATTTGCTGGTAAGGGAGGAAGTACAATACAGGAAATGAGGTTGTCAACCACCAGAATGGTTCTGTCTCGAATGGGAATTGGTGGTGCAACCTCCAAAGGGTTCAGGTTCCATGTTGACAATTACTTCTTGGCCTTCTCGCCTTTCCCTTCTCAACTGTCTGATAGTTCTTTCAATCTCCGGGTCAAGCGGTCAGATTTCAAAGCTTTTGGTTCGTCTCATATAGTGTTTGAGAACATGAAACACAAGAAAACAAAAACAATAAGTAAAAAGAAATTTGATACAAGTAAAGGTATCTAACCTCAAAACTAATAGTGAAAGATAAATAAGTCCCCTACAATGGCGCTAAAAACTTGACCGGCGTTGTCACAAACGTATAACGCAAGCGCACGTATCGTTCAAGTAGTATAAAAAGTATCGATCCCACGAGGACTTAATACATAAGCTATTAATTTGTGAAGTCAAATGTTTACAAGTATCTAAATGATTGGTTGTTTTGATTGGAATGATGATTTTAAATTTTTCAAACAAGTAAATAAAATTACGCGAAAGTAGATTTATGAAAATTCAAATTTATAAAACTATCAAGGGTTGTGAATTCTTCCAATATCTTTCAAAAGATGAAGTGATTATTTCACGTTTGTGCAATATATTGGTTTACTAACCTGGAACACGAAAATATGTAAAAGCCTATTCCGATGGTCAGTTACAAATACCCAGTGTAACCCAATTAATCATATTCCTATGTCAACCAAGTTACCTCAATTCATTAAGATTAAGTTCCAATTATGGTTACCCCCGCCCGACAGATATATTCATATCCTGTAAGGAAATTTATTAAAGGGTTATCTATCCTCAATGAAGATTGTGGGCTATTAAGTCTAAGGTTGAAACCTAAAATCCCTTTGTCAATTTTATATTAAGTTTACCAGATCAATCTTATTAGTGGTCAGTTAACAAGAAGCATTAAGCTTAAGACTTAATAAGTAAACCTTTAAATTACCCAAACTATAAAATAACCCCTTATAACCCGATGATATTGGAATTCATCACAACCCCAGATAACAGACTTAGTTACGACACATATCTAAGGCTAATAAAAGCTTAAATAAAATAAAATACATAAAGTAAATGCTAGAAATTAAATAAAGTAAATGCTGTAAATTAAAAATGTAAAAGTACATTAAAAGAAAATGCTGGGGTTAGAGGATCCACTTTTAATATTTCAAAATTAGAAATCTCATTTATTCTCAATATTTACCGATTAATTAACCAGACCATAAAGGTGGTAATTTCATTTGTCTCAAATTAATCCAACCGACCATATAGGCAGTAACAAGGTTATTACCTAAACCGACCATATAGGCGGAAACTATGTCTGAAATGAAAAACCGACCATATAGGCTGTAAATAAGGTTGTCACCTAAACCGGACATATAGGCAGTAACTAATTAATCCAAATTTTAATTAAAATAAGGGAGATTAATCTAATTTATTATATTAAAAGTCTTACCATTTCACCCTAGCAGAATGAGATTACCTGCTCATGTTGTAAAAGAAAACACGCAAAATTTTATTAATTAAATAAAAAGAAAATACAAGAAAACTTAAATAAATATACAAGACACTTTCCTTTAGGTTTTCATGGAGAAATTCCTCCAAAAAAAAGCATGGAAAATTTACAAAGTTTAGCTTGGTATTTATAGGAAAATCTAAAGGCTTCCACCAATTTCTCCACCAATTGCTCCACCAAACATGGCACCAAACATGACACCAAACATGGCATCAAACATGGCACCAAACATGGCACCAAATCCTCCACCAAACATGCAAGCTTGTTTGGTGGAAGTTTGACAATTTTTAATATTTTATTTTATTTTATATTTTGAAAATGACTATAGTAATTACACAAAATATATTGGATTATTCATCAATTTCGGTCTTTCAAACTTCAGAATTCGAAAATATTTAAAACTTCAAAGTTGTAGATCTTTGTGTTTCTTTAATCTGGAACTTGAATCAGCTCAATCGGATATCGGATGAAAATATTATGGCCAAAATACTAAACTTGCGCAAAATTGGAATTTAGGACTGCACTTCGTGACGCGTATAGTAAATTTCCGTTTTCGCCATTTTTTTGCTCCAGATTTCATCGTTTTAGCCCCGAGTTGATTACATTAAGTCCCAATGCTTTATTTATCTACAAAATACATCAAAAAAACATCAAACGTTCATCAAACCCGAGAAACTAAACAAAATATTAGGTAAAAGGGGCGGTAAATATTGATATATTTTCCGCTCATCAATATATATCATACATACGTTTATGATATATATATCTCAGATTTTTAAGACTAAATATTTCATACAGAGTAAAATATTCATCTAACATATAATTAGTTATCTTACAACTCTACTTATATATAACATGAATTAACATTCTAATCCAAAAAATACACTTATAAATACTTCACACATTTACATCATGTAAGTGAAGTTTATAAATAAAATACTCATAAATACTTACCTCAATTTTGATATTGAAGAACCTTTAAATTTTGCAGAAAGCCTCATAAACTTGACGCATGAAACTGATAAAATAAATAACATGAAAAATGTAATAATAAGAATAAAAAACAAAATCAACAAATAGATAAATTCCACCTCATTAGAGAACCAATGTTCAATATGCAAACCAATAAACATATGAACTATAAAGAGGATTGAAAAATATAAACCCCAATTCTTTTTAGATCTCTGCAAAAAAAAAAAACAAAAAAAAACAAAAAAAAACAAATCAAAACAAACAAACAAATATGAACAAGGAAAATTACAATACCGTTTCAGTAAAGTAGCGTTGAGTAATATTTACCTTTTGTGGCGAAATTATATTTCGCCACTAATACCTGCATACTTTTAGTGGCAAATTATTTTCCCATTAAAGGTGAAAAATTTCCCACTGGATGAATTGTTTATTTAAAAATATAATAAAATAAATAATTTTCAACTTTTTAATACACCATATAATATTTTGTATTGTAAAATGATACAAAACATAAATTTTAAATACATTAATTTAATGATCATATACATTAATATATGCGAATAGAATATTTATATTTACAAACAAAAATATATTTTATGTTCTAACATTAAAACAGACAAATGATCAACTGGTTAAAAAAATGACGCTATGAGTGGCACTCCCTCGATATGGTCAATGACCCACCTCCTGTAACATTCCACTCCTGGAGATGCTACCGGCAGGGAATAGACAGATCCATCTCCCTGAGCCCCTAACTTTCTAACTATAATTTATCCTACAACTCTATCTCAAATGCAAACTCATACATGGGACCGTGGCCCAAGTCAACAACACATGTTATGCAACTTAATACTTATAATAGTAAACTTAACATATGTAATATCCCGGGTAATTTTAGCGTGTTACGTAAATTTTATTTTCGCGAGTGGTGTCGTGTCCTAACCTGAGGTTCATTTTTACTGTAAAATGGAATTTTTTTTAAGCGATTAGTTATAGAATAATATTGAATTAAATTATTGTTTTGAAATTTAAATAAATTAGTATAAATGAACTTGGATATTTTTTTTTAACACACACAAGTAAGTAAAACTAGATAATTATATCACACACATGTGGACTATGCATATACACACATGTTTATTATTCACATATATATATTTAATAAACACACACACTTAAAATACACACACGTGGAGCACTCACACACATATATTTAATACACTTTTTTTTATATATATACATGTGATATATATGCACATACACGTGCATTACAAAGACACACACACTTTTCAAATATTAGACACTTATATGAAATTAAAAAACAGAGAAGAGTGGAGAAGAACCGAGAAAAAAAAAAAAAAGAGAGAAAGAAAGAGCAGCCGAGAGAGGGAAAGAAGGGGAGAGAGAGACCGAAACAGAGAGAAAAGAAAATCAGAGAGAGGAAAAGAAAGCAGAAGCCGTGAACAGGGAGAACAAAGAGGGGCTGGACCCAGAGAGAGAAGCAAATAATAAGTAAATTATGCAATGATTTCCTTAAATTGTTTGCATTTGATTTTTTTAGGATTTTAATTAGATTTTTGAAAATTGGTTCAATAATTGAATTGTGAGTATGTTAAAATGTTTCAGCGACTTATTAGAGTTAGAAATTGGAAGAATTAAGTTAGGATTTTCGAATTAAAAAAAAAAAAAAAGGGGGCCATAGCGTCACTATTTATACAGATCATGGTGTTGTTGTACAAATTAACTATGTGACAAAGGAAATTGCTCTCTTATCATTTATGATTAGATCACCAAGATGTATAAATGATATGAGGTCCTTATGATTAGTTCATGGATTGAGATGATATGAGACAGTATCAATCCACGAAGGTTTAATCATTAAATATCCCTAATCAGAGTATTATCGAGATTGGACATCGATAATGCGGAAAAGACTAGTATTACACTTGTGCGCGTTGTGAGGGCATAACGGCATAGTTCTCATATATTTGGGTATATGATACTCATGCAAGTGTAGTAGGAGGTTGTGTTTTACCGATGGTACGGAAAACAGTTTCGCTCTGGATAGACCCATCAGAATTCCATTGGTAGTATGACTATGTGTCTATGGAAGTCCGAATCAGGGTAGGTGTATTTGGTCTTAACCTGAGACTTGCACCGCTAATACTTGCGACAATCAATATGCTTTGGTTTTAGGTCGTCCAGGGCTTTAACAGGTTCTGTGTACGCCTCTGCTAGGTATATTGAGAATCGTAGTTTATTGGGTGTGATGTCGAGATGGAAGTATCACTTCAGTCATAGTGGAGATGATGATCACGTAGGATACGGAACTGGTTCTCTTATGTACTGCAGTCATCGGGATAAAATGACTATGTCATGTTTATCCGATTATAGAGACTAGTTACCAGAGATCCGATATGTGGTTTATATAGGAATGTTATGTGAATAAGTAATGTGAAGTCAAGATATCTTGAGGTATAAGAAGTTCTATGATGTTGATAGTGTGAATCGTGAAATATTTTGAAACATATTTTGATAACTTGGTATTTGATTTTTTGTTTTCAAAGTTTTGATTTTATTTACAAAGGATAAAGGAACTGTTTCCACCACGGTGATTAATGTTTCACGTTTTTGACCCTCTGTGGTGATCGTATATGTTTCGTTCGGGTTGGCCACCGGGGCGCTCGTTATGGATCCAGACCATCGGAAAATGGTTGGCCCACTACCCTGTCGACATGGTCCGTACACTGTCCGGTCTTTGCGCGCGCCTGAGCAGTGGACAATTTGTATGTATTTTGAAAACATTGCATCAAAGATTTATTTTTGACTTATACGTACTTATGTTTTGGGGGGGAAAAGTATTTCAAAATAATTTCATTTTGATTTGATGTATTGTACGTTACCTTTTTGATATTATATGGTATGATGTTTTTATGTGATTATGTCTCAGCGATCGTTTTATGTTTTCTTGATATGTTTCCGCTGAGAGGATCGATCATTGTTATGTTTCCGTCCGACGATCAGTGTATGCATTTATGTTTCTATGACTCATCATATGTTTCCGCCGGGGTGATCGTTAGGGTCTAAGCCATTGGAAATGGTATGACCCAACCCTCTGTCGGCAGGGGATCGGTTCGTTCATTGTCCGATCTGTGCGCGTGATTCGGGCATTGGACACTCGTTTATATTTCGTCTAGTGAGTTATGCGGGATGATCGGTATGGTTTTATGATAATGAATTTTGAAATTTATTTTGCTTACAATAAAAGGGGTTTCTTAAATGCATTTTCAAAACGGTTTTTGACAAATTTCAAAATACCAACACATAAGAGCTTATAGGGTTACTTACTACTTCTGGCTGAGTCTATAGATGTATTGGTCAATATAAAAGGTTATGTTCATTATAGGAATATATAGGTAGGTATATAGTTAGATATAGATCTTATACGTATAGTGACTTTTATATAGTTTATGAGTTATGCATAGAAATCATACATTTTAGGAATCGTTTGAGTTGTACATAACTGATACTAGTGAATGATAATATGATTTATATAAACATGTATACATGATTGATAATAGTGAGATGAATGTTTGAAAGATAGAATATTTTATAATTCTGATTTGATGATATTTCAATGAAATAAAGAAAGATAATTATAATAAATGCCCGAACTAGAATAGGAAAAAAGTAAGTAGGTAAGTAATAAGATGTCAGAATAGCGCAGCAGAAGCGTAATGACTAGGGACATAGGAACTTGACGAGTATATTATGGATGTATGAACAATATTAATAGTAAACAAGATTTAAAATATACATGACCAGATTAAAAGAAATCTATAGTATTGTTAAAATGGTTAGGAGCAGATACTAGCTCAAGTTAATGTCGTAACATAATTCAGATTTTGTGTGTGTTTGCAGCTCAAAGAATGAGCATAGTTACTTACAGAGTCTTATGACTCACTATCCAACAGTGTTTGAGTTTAACAGGTTGGTGACCAGATCGCTCGGACATCAGAGCTTGAGAAGCCGGATAACAGTGTTGCAGTCAGCCAATCACCAGGTCTTGGGCGTATAAGAGTCAAGTCGTTTATAAGTTTAGATATATAGAATTTTAAGTTGTATAGATTGAGTTGTAAATGTTTTTGTTCATACACAATTTCGTGCATGGAGCCCAATTGTATTATGTACTGAGTCCATCATTTCAATATCATATTATGTGTTTCGGCCCTACAGGTTGCATTACATTGCATATTACGAGTTGCATGAGAGTTAGTCAGAGGCTTATGGAGACAGGATTAGCCTGTCTCCTGCCGGTAGCATCTCCAGTAGCGGATTGTTACAACATACTTCTCTTCATAACTTTGTACTAGACATTATTAGTTTATTATAACAACTATTACATTACAAGTATATGCGTACAACTCTGCTAAGACCATGACTGGACTGCAACTCTGTACTCAATCTGTTGGACCCAGACACCCTAGTGGCTGCTATCAGTATTCATCCCCTCGAGCTCGTCCTCTGAGTAATCCTGCAAAACAAAGAATCTGGGAGTAGGGGGTCAGATCGTTTGAACGACTTGGCGAGTGAATACTAAAATAACAAAACCATGAGAAAATACAAAACATATCCGTAAATCATTTTCCATGCATGCATCGTCAAAAACATATCAAGCGCTCAATGCCCAAGTCGCGCGTATAGATTGAGCGAGGAACGAACGATCCCTTGTTAACAAGGTAGCGGGTCATACCATTTCAGATGGATGAGACCCTAATGATCACCCCGGCAGAAACATATGATGAGTTGTAAAAATATAAAAACATGCAACGAGCATCGGGGCGAAAACATAACAATGATCGATCATCTCAGCGAAAACATATAGATAGCTCAGAAATCATAAAAGCAATAAACAAGCGCTGAGACGTAACCATAAAAACATCATGCATATTCTTCATCAATTTAAAATCCCAAAAGTTGAAAAGAAATTTAAAACATAAGTCAAGAAAACATAAAACAAAGCATCCACTCATAGATTTTCGGATCTGGCTGGTATTCATTTGCTTCGTCGAAGAATGTGAGGTCCTTGCGATGATCTATAATTGATAACTTAATTGGAATAAGAATCATGGAATGTACTTTGAAAATTCACTGTAATTAGGCCTAAATTTTGATAGAAAGAACCTTAATGTGTCTAGTTTACGAATCTAAGTTTCAATTTCGGAACATAAGTTCTAAGCTAAATTTCAGTGGTGATCAGAAAAAAAAAAAAAACTGGGTGTATTCGCAGCAGGTCACCCAACATCAAAAAATTGGTTTGGCTTCATGCTAAGTCCAAAAATTCCAATTTCTGGATATGTTATTCTCTTATGTATCTAATATATCCAGAATTTAATGGATCTTGATTCCGACTTCAGAAACTCAAGTTATAAGCTAAAGTTCAGGGGCTGTCCAACTGCAAAACTGGCACAGAGGCAACAAGTTACCCCACTTCACGAATTCGATCCGGTCTCCTCTTAGGTCTACAAATTCTAAATTTTGGATATGTAATTCTATTATATCTCTATTTTACGCCAAATTTTACGGTATACCATTTGGACATCAAAATCTCAAGTTACAGCCTATTATTTATTACCTGTCTAGAATGTAACTTTGTCAAAGCTTATTGCCCAACATGCAAATTTCACAACTCTCTTAATTTCATTTAATTTAATTTAATTAGGCCACTGCCACCAGATTTCAACATGTAAAATACATAAATAATCCTTTTATCTTCAATATCTATATTCAAGAACCAACCTCAATTCTCAACCTCTTGTATACTATTAGATCAAACATGCATACTAGAGTCTTAAAAGTTTCAACATTAAATCAAATTCTTCTCATAATACTTATCATTCCTAGAACACTTCATCATTAATTTTCATCAAAGCAACAACAACTCATTCTCAAGAATAATGACACATCCGGCCCTTTTTTTACATGCAATGCACAATTCCATTCTTATATTATCACAAAATGCACAATCATGTATGCTAGCAATTTAATCAAAGCTAATTAAGCAATTCCAAATCTTAGGGTTCATAAGGTGCAAATTTGGGGCTTCTAAAATTCAAGTTCAAAACTAAAACTAGAATAGGGGAAGATGATAGAGAGCTTACTTGCATGAAGGGAGCTTGAACTCATCAATTTTTCCTTCACCACTAGGCATGAGAAAGAAGAAATTTTGAGGTTATTTTTTTGGAGTCAAAATCGTGAGTTGAGGGAGAAGAGAAGATGATGAATAGTCTCTGCTATTTATAGTGTTTAGGAGAGATTTTTGTTTATAAATGAATGGTCTAGAACTTGCCATATCACTCATTTCTAGTAAATTCCCGAATTTACTATAGCTGCTGTTTAAAACTCAGTTGTTGACCTGCTTCGAGTTATAATTTAGAAAAATATTCAACGCGGTTGTAGGTCTCGGTCTTAGCTTTTAGACGATATAAAATTTATAACAATCGGAGTTCGAATGAAAAATTTATGCCCCAAATACTAAGAGCTGTCCGGATTTTACCTTGGAATAAATTCCATATCGGAACTACGAGAATTTTACCGAATGTTCAAAATAATTCTTCCATGAGCTCGTACATGCTTAAACATGATTTTTATCATGTATCATGACTCTAGTAACGTAGTACTCATCGGCCTCTGGTAACATACCAATCGTTGGATTATCGGATGTTACACCTATGTTGCCTCTCATGCCCCCAGCAGACTCAGACGTCCTATTGCTTTGGTGGCATGAGGACACAGAATCAGCAGTTAATGCCAACCCTAAATTTTTACCACAAATATCAAGAAACCCAAAATTGATTCCCCTAATTTCAAATGAATATATGCATCCTTGTGGGAAATTGATTCTGATTAAATAAGTAAAACAATCAAATCAAAAAAGGATGGGCAATAAGTAAAGTTGGGGAATTGATTCTCAAGAAGCCTCACCTCTTCGAGCAGCCGCGGGAACAAACAAGGACAGCGCAAAGGAAATCAACAGCGATGAGTAGTTTATGTCAGTGACGAGTAAAAAAAGGGCAGCCTATAAGATATCACACAACAATAGGAAGAAGACTGAAACAAGGAGGAGAGGATTTATTTTTGAAGAATGGCCATTTTGATTATGAGAAAAATGGAGGATTAGGGTTCCGTGGTAGTAGAGGAGGCTTGAATGTTTTGGGTCTATAAACAAAAAAGAAAAATTTGTTTTAGTGGCTGAAGAGACCGCATAAATATGGCAGAGCGCGAATTGTTTATCACTTAGTGGGGAAAACATTTCCACATTAAAGTTAATTTTAGTGGGGAAATTATTTTTTGCCACTAAATATATATTTTTAGTAACGAAATTTATTTTCGTCATTAATTTCAAATATAATCATTGTTTCAATGGAAATAAAAATCAAATCATATAAAAATATTAATTTAATAATCCAAAAAAGTACCTAATTAATAAATATTATCATTTTATATGTACTTTAAGTACCTTTTAATAATATTATTTTATTTTTCTTTAAACATTAAAAGAGTGGTAATTTCTTACAAATCAAGAAATAAAAATAAATCCATCTAATAAATATTTTAATTGGGATGAAATTTAGTCAAGTAGTTATATTTACGATCTTTTAAGTTATATGTATGTGTTATTTAGATAAGATTTCATGACTAATAATTTATTAATGGGTTTGAGTAATTAAGAAAGATCATGTTTCAAATAATTTAATTATTTTAAATATGCTTTTGTGACTAAATCTTGTAGTCACTATATTAATTCAGCATTTGCTACTTGTGATGTCTGTGAATTTTGGCGCCGAAACATATTTTTATTATAGGTGACTATTTTTTATTTAGTCTCAAATATATATTAATCTATGACCAATAACATTAGTAGTCTGATATCTAAGTGAACAAAAATATATCATCTCAATTTGTGACTAATACCTTTAGTTGCCAAACGTCTTATTTACTTAATAAAAAATAAAAGACTTGTGTATTGTAACTAAATATTTCGGTCACCGAACAATAAAAAGATTTTTTTTCCCCATAAATCAATAAGATTTAGTGACTATAGATTTTAATTGCCTAATAAACTATATTACAACTAATTACTATGGCCTCTAAAGATAAACAAATAAATATTATATAAAGGTAACTAATTATTTATTTAGTCCCTATATGTATTTAATTTAATGACACTCAACTTGTGTAAAAATTAAAATATCATGATTAATCAATAATTAGTCAAAAATAAATATTGTTTGTGACTACGCAATATTTAGTTGTCTAAGATTTATTTTATTCGCGACTAATATTATAGTCATTGATGTGATTTACTCACTATTAAAATATAATTCTAAATTTCTAATGTATTTTGATGCAACTATTTAACGTTTAGCCACTAAAATGTCTATTTTCTGACTAAATATATAGTCGCAAAACATAGATGATAGTGAGAATATATATTATAGTAGAGAGTTTTAAATTCGGTGACTAAATACAAACTTTAGTCATAAAAAAATTTATTACCTAACTAAATGATTGTTAGTCACAAAATAATTGGTCACTTAAACATATTTTTCTTGTAGTTAAAAGAAAATTAAATATAAAAAATTAGTCGTTTTAACGACCAACCAACGGTCGGTCGTTCAATTTTAAAAAATAAAATGAAAAAATAAAAAATAAAAAATAAAAAATATATAACATATAATATCATTACTTAGTGGCAACTATGCTACATCAATTTGTAAAATTAAATATGGATTGTGTGAGCTTAGTCTGGGCTCGCTCTTTGATGGTACTAAGGCCCAGATGTGGGGTACATGGTGGCCCCCACAAAATTATTTTTAAATGCAGTAAGTTTACCGACCGAATGAAGTTCGTTTGGTAAAATCTAATTATGTATTTATTTGGTTAGTAATTTTACCGATCGAAATGTAGTATGTCGGTAACTTGGTCAGTAAGTTACCGACCGACGCTATTTCGATCAGTAATTTATCATGATGAGTCAAATATCGACCGAAAATATTCGATCGATTTTCGATCGGAAATCGTGATTACTGACCGAATTTTTTAAATTATTGACCGAATATTCAGTCGATAATCTTCAATTTTCTTATAATGACTTACACATTTCATGTTTTTTTGGGTCAGATATATATTTTATATGAACAGAAATGTATATTTGTTTTCCCAAAATAAAATAACACACTTGTTTTTTTTTTCTCTTGTGAACTGTGACAGCAGCTGTATGAGAGAAGCAAATGGTGGCCAAGAACATAAGGCTCGCATGCTTTATAAACCCAATTAGAATACAGGCCTGGCACAAACATGGCCATAGCCGCCGCTACTGAATGTCCACGGCTCTCTAAAGCGATCCTATTCTTAAAATGCTGTCATAATAATAAAAATTACTATTATTTGACAGCAATTAATATTTTAATACATGATCAAATTCAGGTGAACGAGCCAAAAAGCAAAGAAGGTCAATTTCAGCTGGGTCCCGTGTTTATTATTTTGATATTAGATTACAAATTCTTTTTTTCCTCATAACATGGATATTATATGGGACTGTGTAACGTCCCCGATCTGATAGATACTACCGGCAGGGATTAGGCCGTATTATTCCCCTGAGCCTCTGTCCTTCTGACTATAAACTATACTAATGTTCCTTTCTCAACCAAAATCCGATTTTTGGAACCAAAGCCCAAAACTCAATAATATGGAAAATAAGTTCATAATTAATAATTGTATACTTATCAACACTTGTTTTCTTACAATTACTACACATAACCCAAATACTAATACATGACTTTATTTGACTCTAACTGGACTCTCACTCTATCTCTGACTCGTACTGGTGGACTCCAACCTTAGTGACTGTATCAGTATCCGTCCTCCCGAGCTCGTCCTCCGAGAATACCTCCAACCATATAAAACTAGGATTGGGGTTAGATCGTCGTACGATCTAAGTGAGTGGATGAAAAACTGATATAAAAGCTTTCGGTTCTAAAACCAAATTTCCAGAAATATCTTTATGTGTAAACTCTTTTCTGAAAACTTCGTCTGGAATCTCTTTTATAAAACTTAACATTTCTTAAAATTGCTTTCTGAAAACTATTTCCTGAAAATCTGATATCTGAAAATTCTTTTTCTGAAAATCTGATGTCTGAATACTGGTCTGCATCTGAAAAACTTGACGTATGAGGGTGTTATGTATCGTCGTCCCCCATACACCTAACTAGAGCCAGAAGTGCAAATACATGACCTTGGGGCGTTACGTATCGACGTCCCCCAAACCATGCCACTACTGTCCCTGAAACTGGTGGTCTTGGGGTGTTACGTATCGCCGTCCCCTAAGCCACTGAACTAGAACTGGGGGTGCGAATCTATGCTACCCTCCAAGCTATGAAACTAGGATATAAGGGCATCTGTCATCCCTAGTCATGAACTAGGATCTGGGGGGCGTTACGTATCGTCTTCCCCCCAGTCCTCTACATGTGCACATGTTCTCTGTCCGTCAATTCCATGTCTGTACAAGTTACATACTGAGGTGGATTTTCCCCCATGCCTCGAAAAACCATAAAATCAATATATGAAAATATTTATTTTCTCAAATGTAACTTTGTATGAAAATAACTGTAATGAAAATCATCTAACGCCCTGTAGCGTAAAAATATAAGTCTGGAACGAAAAATAACAAAATAGAAGTCAATTTAAAAGAAGAGTGTCCACTCACTGTGTTGAAGTTCTGTTAGCCTTTCATTGTTTCGCTGAAGAACGTGTGGTTCCTGCGATGATATATCATTGATAATTTCGATTAGAAAATGGATTAAGAATATATAGATCGGAATCAAGTAAAATTTTTCCTATTCAAATAAGGGTTATCATTCTGAGGCATATAATACGTATATTATGACTTAATTTATACATACGGGTTGATACGAGACTTATAGGGGAGCCTCTAACGTGCTCGGGTGAAACTAGGATGACTTGTAACTGATTTGAGAAACTATTTATCCATGCGTCGCAACGCAAGGCAGTGCACGTCGCGACGTGAATTGTCCAGAGACGTGCCCCACTTTTTACCGTGCGCATCGCGATGTGGCCTACTCCAGAAGCATTTTAGGGAAATTATCCAGATCGCGTCACGACGCGGGGCTATCTTGTTGGATAATATGACCCATAGCGTCACTATTTGTACAGATCATAGTGTTGTTGTACAAATTAACTATGTGACAATGAAATTGCACTCTCATCATTTGTGATTAGATCACCTTAGATATATAAATGAAGAGAGGTCCATATGATTAGTTCCTGGATTGAGATGATATAAGACAGTATCAGTCCACGAAGGATTAATCATTAAATATCCCTAGTCGTAGTATTATCGAGACTGGACATTGATAATGCGGAATAGGCTAGTATTGCACTTGTGCGCGTTGTGAGGGCACAACATCATAGTTCTCATATATTTAAGTATATGATACTTATGCAAGTGCGATAGGAGGTTGTGTTTCACCGATGGTACGGGAAACAGCTTCGCTCTGGATAGACCCCTCGGAATCCCATTGGTATTATGACTATGTGTCTTTGGGAGTCCGACATCAGGGTAGGTGTGTATGGTCTTAACCTGAGACTTGCACCGCTAATGCTTACGACAATCAATATGCTTTAGTTGAGGTCGTCCAGGACTCTAACCGGTTCTGTGTACGCCAATGCTGGGCATATTGAGAATCGTAGAGTATTGGGTGTGATGTCAAGACGGAAGTATCACTCCAGTCATTGTGGAGATGATGTCACGCAGGATACGGTATTAGTGCTCTTTAGTGCTGGCCGGCCATCGGGATATTATGACAAGGTCATGTATATCCGATTATAGAGACTAGTTACCAGACATCCGACATGTGCTTCGGACGGGGCAGACACTTATCCAGCCCCAGCCCCAGCCCTAGCACGTGACTATCCGATACTGGACCAATATACACGATACTTGGTATACTACGCTTGATATAGATCTTAAATATTCTTAGATGAATATGACCGGAGAATTGGGTAGACTTCGTGCTTTGCTAGAAGCCGATCTTGTCTCGTAAATCGGTAGAACGTAGTACTTGGTACGTACGTGATTCGGATACTCCGACGACCGTATTTACTGCCGAATTATCCGGGGATCTCATGGGTCGCTTCCCGATAATGCACCGATGACGCATAACTCGCACTCATTAATAATCTGGGATTATATAGAAGAAAGAGAAAATTAATCTAGGATTAATTACGGAGATATTTTATCTGGGATAAAATATCGTCTAAAGAGAGAGAATGATTAATTTGGAATTAATCGGTAAATTAATATATTCGATATATTAAATGAAATTAGATTTCGACGAGGAATTAAAATTAGATTTTAATTCGGGCAAATGAATTAATTTAGAATTAATTGTTAGCGACGTAAATAGTGAATTCGCTAGGCGTAATCATTTAATTACAACGCGACGGAAAATTCGCTAATTAAGAATTAGTGAACCCGAGCCCGAGTGTCATTGCGAGCGCATTCGTATTTCGAATTCGAGTGCGGCGACGCAAGTCACATCAAGCGTCAAATCAAATGTCACTTTGAGTGATGTGATTGATTGATTGAAAGACACACATCACTTTATTAAAGTAAAATGAATAGTTGATGTAAGTTGTTGGAATAGTTGGTGGTTGAGAAAGCCATTACCATTTATTTTATTGATATTTTAAATGGTAAATGCTTTGTAATTTTTGGAAATATATAAAGAAAATTTTGGTAATTCATTTATCAAGTCAACCATTACACACTTCCTTCAATTCTTCTCTCTTTCTCACGCCCAAAAGGGCTTCATTTTCTTCTTCTTCACAGCTCACTGCCGTGAGCTTTAAGGGGAGCAATGAGTGTGTTTTGTTGCAAAACACAAGTGCTAGCACACTTACGAGACTTGCGAAGGTGTTAGGGAGGTTCACCCATGAGGCGGGATCCGTTTGACGAAGCTTGGAGCTTGACGAAGGACCAAATTTGAAGCCAAAACAGTGAACTTCTTCACTACAGTTCACGCCCAAAACAGTGGGGTTTTTCAAGTTTTGTTGCTTGCCGCGTCTCTCAACCGATCGATGTGAGTATTCCGCTACCTCCGTTGATGTATTCACACATGATTTCATGTCTTGTTTGATCTTGGGACCTAGATATAAACCTAACAATGGCATCAAGAGCTATAGGTTCAAGCATGAAAAATGTAGGGCTTAAAATTTGGGTAAATTTGTGTTGAGCATGATTTGAATAAATTGATTGTTTGAGTATGCTTATAACATGTCTAATTGCATTTTGGTTGGACCAATTTGTTGAAAATGATTTGGAATTATTTTCCCCAAAAATGTTATCTTGGCCGAATGTGTATTGAATTTTGGGTTCTTGGAATTTTTTGATTTTGATTCATTGGATGAGTTGGAATCATTAAGGATAATGTTAATTGAAACTAATTGGATTGGATTTTGAATTGAACATAAAATCCCCAAAATCTTCATGTTGGCCGAATAGGTATATGCCCTAATGTCTTGGCAATTTTGATTTTTGAACAATTGGATGTGTTGGAAATCATTTAGGATGTTGATTTAATGTCGATTGTGGGTTCGATTGGATTGAAACCAAATCAGACACAAAATCCCTCCTTTGGCCGAGAGCTTAAAGCATGTAATGGGTTTGATTTTTTCATTTATGTGTTGGACATGTGATGATAATAATGAACATGATTAATTGGACCAATTTGATGTTTTAGAAATATTGATTTGGGTGATTAATCATGTAATGCACTTTAGGTAATTAAATTGCGAAATTGGATTTGTGTAATTTAATGAATTAGGCCTTTAAATTGGATTTGGGCTTATTAAGTTGTAATTGGGCTTATTGGGCTTGATTTTATCAAGATGGGTTTAGGCCAAATGGATTGGATCCAATTGGGCCCAAAACCATAACCATAAAGCCCAAATGCAACTTATAAACCTTTAAAGTTTAATTGGGCCTAATGGGCCTAAATTGATTTCTGGGCTTATGGGGTTACTCCTTGATTGGGCTTTAGTTGCCGAAGCCCACGCCTTATAGAAATTAATTAAAGCCCATTAGACTTGAATTGAACTAACGTTGGACGTTAATCGAGCTTTGGGACCCGACGCGATTAAATTTGGAATTTAAGTCGTTAAAGGTTTAATAAATAAAGTGTAATATTTAATTTGGAATTGAATAGTGAATTAGTATTAAATACATGTTAAATTGGATTTAATTATGTAGTTTAATTTAATTCAAGAATTCGTACTTTGAGTACTTATTCGCAAAACGAGTTTGACTCGACCAAAATCAAATCGTTGTTTGAACATTGGATGATCACATAATTATCAGATTAATTAATTTGATTAGATTGATTGATAGCATGCTTTTGTGTGAATACGTGGTTGATGAATGAATAATGTATATCGGATGGATATTAGTCGGGTGGGGCAATTTTGGAAATTGTTGTAATAAATTCGATTTATTAAATTGGACCTGCGTGTCCAGCCTTATCACCTCTATTCTCTTTGTATTCTCTTCTCACCTATTCCCCTCATGTAAATGAGGTTTCTTTAGAAGTGTAGTGTAACGGGTAGAAGTAATACAAGTGCTAGCTTGAGTGAGAAAGGGAGAGATTTGATCTAGGATCAATATGTTAAGTATCCATCCGCATATCATTATTATTTATTTTCATACTCGCTTTATTATGTATTTAGAATGCATGTTTAAGGGTGTATGATGATGAGACCTTAACAAAGATAATGAAATTGGTAGCCAATTTACACACGAAAAGCCCTCATCAAATATCATGCGTCTTTTCCTTCCATTGAGTGATTCTTACTCAAGATCCTAGATTGGCATCGGTTGTTGGCCAAAGTCAAGCCCTTGTCCGTCGAAGATATGTTTGAATCACGAGGCTTTGTTCCATATTGGTGTCTTGTCCAAGTTGTGATTTGTTGGCCAAAGTCAAGACCATTTCTTGTCCATCGACATTGATTACAAAGCTTCCATGGTCAATGGGTCCGCGCTTGACTGGGATCATTAGGTTTGTTGTGCCAAAGCCAAGGCCTAGTTGATTCAGAGGAAAAATGTTAGGGTATATATTGGATATATAGGCATATATAGGATATATGTTTAGGACTTGGATGTCCACCTACTGGATCTAGGAATTGGATTAGATCCAATTGATCTTCGAGATCTACCTAGTTAATTATCATACAATTTGTTGGCCAAAGTCAAGATTGTGTGATATTTAACGGGATCCTAGCCAACTAGGAAACACGGTTTCCCGAGTACTCGACAGAGGGTTAGAGGCTCGCTGAAAAATAGTGGGAGGCAAGAATTGAATTTGCAATATTCGTTCAATTACTCGCCATACGCTCTCAAACAAATATCACTCGTCATATATTAAAAGTATTAGTTAGACTAATATTTAATGTTGTTTTAATAAACAGTTGGACTGTATTATAGTTGATTATATATAATTGGATTATATTAATCAATATATTTGAATTAATTAATTTCAGTTTACAGTTGATTTTATAATTGGATTATAGTAATCAATGTAATTGAGGTTAATTAATTTGGATTATATTTGATTATATAGTTGGACTATTATAATCATTATAATATATAGTACCACTAATAATTGATTAAATAGTTGGACTATTGAAATCAAGAAAGAATGAAAAGTTGGATATTTAAAATATAATCTGGGATTAATGTTTTAAATGATTTAATTTTCAAAATGGGAATAAATAATAGGTTACTTTATTTGATAAAATAACTTATTATACCTTAAGCCCAAAATTAAGCAAAATAAGTAGAGCATAAAATATTTGGAAGATTTATGTGATGATGACTTTAGTGCTTAATTTAATATACTTGTCATAAATCTAATTTTAGATTTAAGAAGTATTAAAATTGCAATTTATAATTCTTGGAGAATTAATTGACTATTCTAGAGGAGATAAAGTCAAAGTTTGCAATAGGGCATGTAGCACGAGGTGCACATCGTTTCGATATTCTAAAAACCAAGGCTTGGCCTAAGGTTCCTGAAATATTGAAAAGGATAATTGACATATCCCAAAGTGACTACCATTTGGATATGGCAGACACGAAGGAATTAAAGAAAGGGCAAGGCTCTGACTTTAAAAATATTTGTCAAAGTTATGTTCACTACTAGTATTGAAATTAGATTTTAAATACTTAGTGTGGTACATAAAAGATATGTATTGATGTTCAGAATCTGCTTTGAGCAAGATACTGACTTCAAGCTGAGATTGCTCTGCGAATCGGAAACGAGACGAAAGTCGCTGTTTCGACCGTAGGTACCTAAGTTTAGGAACTACCCTTCGGGTGTGTACTTAAATTAGGAACTGTTATAATGTAACTAGTCTGACTAGAGACATTATCTCTATATCAGTGTTTAATCCATTGTGGATAAACCTTTATATTCTAGAACACTAAGTGTTTCATTATATAAAGATGATACTGAGATAAACACATTAGATGTGAATAACAGAATTTATATTTTGAATATAATTAAAATCTCAAACATAAAATGACAAATAAATAGCTCAAATTGATTTGATCAAGTAGAGACTTATTTGTGGCATTGTTGTCTGGGACACAATTAAACAAGACTCGTATATCCACACTTTTGAAGAGTGGGTACTAGGACTGATTTGACTATTCAAATAAAGTCTACGAATCTAGTTTATTAGGTAAAGTACCTAAAACACTATTTACTTGGTAATAGTGAAAATGCCATCGATCTGTTAGCCCTATTCATTGTGAAGAAAGTGGGCCCATATCTAGCTAGGCTAGATGTGAACATGAATATTTCGTGACCTTAACGGATGTGGCATCACGTTATGGTTATGTGTTTCTTTGAAGAACACAATCGGAAACTATTAGGTTTTCGACACGAAGTAGATAGATAACAGATCGACTATAGTATTATGCCGTCACGGTAAGACCGTAATGGAAAATACTTAAGCAGTAAGTTTCAAACATACATGAAAGAGTATGGTATTCTTTCAGATGAGGACTCCTCCCGAGACACGTCAGTTTGACGGTGTGTCCGAACTGAAAACCGAATTTTGTTGGACATGATAAGTTTATCACGAGTCGCTCTGAGCTATCATTTCCTTCAACAGGATATGTATTTACAGTGCAAAACTTATTTAGAATAAGGTTCCATATAAATCTGTTTGACAGATATCATATAGGATATGAACAGGAAAGAAACAGGGTTTCTCATTCCTAATAATTTGGGTATGTCAGGCATAAAGTTTGGATGATACCAAACTAAGGACCCAAATTGGATAAGTGCCATATATAGGTTATCCTAAGGGAAACCATAAGTGTAATACTTAAAAATCTCACATGGGAACAATATGATTGTTGCTCACCATGCGGTTTTCCTGAGAGGAATACCGATATGCAGTGGTAAGTGGGAGGACAGTAAAACTCGATGAAAATCGGGGTAATACTATTCAAGGCACGAAGTCCGTAATGGAACATAAATAGTTCATCAAGGATGAAACTAAACCATTAATCTTCGAATACACAAGAACCGCGTAGATCGGAGAGAAACAGAAAACAACCTGGGGTATGGGTTTCTGATCTCACCTCATAAAGATATTAATCTTTGGAGGTATACCAACCGACTACGTTTTGAGGAAGTGATACAAGGTATCGACTCCCTATTATGGCAAAGTGCCAAGAGTCCGAAATGGATACCATGTATAACAACTATGTTTGGATACTAGTTGTTGTACCGTAAGGCATTGTGCCTATTGGTACAATGTAAGTCTTCAAGGAAGACATACATGGATGGCAACATACCAACGTACTAAGCTAGGCTTGTGACGGAAAGGTATCGTTATCAACATTATGTTAATAACGGTTCAACCTTTTACCTGTTGCCATTGTAAATCCATTTTGATGATGCTTGTTGATACTGCATATTTCATTTATGAAATGTGTTAGTTAAAGATCAAAATCGCTTTCCTGAAAAGGAAACCTTTTGGAGGATATTTTCAACATCCTGACGATTTTGTATAACCGACAAACAAGGTTTGCGGGTTTTCGATCCATGTTTGGATTGATGCAAGCATTAGGTTGTTGGAACTGTCGTTTTGAATAATCATAATGGTTTATGATTTGACTCAAAACGAAATGATTCTTGTGTATATAAGGAGGTTAGTGGGAGCGCACTGATAAGGAAATTCCCATAAAGCAATTGGTGAAAGCTTGGCTTTCGTAGGAATTCTCCATAGAATTCTGGAGAGTAACAACCTTTATTCAAGGAATAAAGATCTACTGGGGTAGATTTGAAGTTGTTAACACTCTCTGGGAAATTGTACATTTAAAATGTACTTGATATGGTGTCACATACGCTTTGAGCATATGGAGTCACAATCAGGACAATCCAAGTGATAGTCACTGGATTGAAGTTAAGGACATCTATTAGTATCTTATAGAACTAAAGATGTTGTCTAAAACTATGGAGAATGGAGAACTTAAAGTGACTGGGATCACTGCTGCAAGTTTCCAAACAGTTAAATACTGCGGTACTATAAAGTTTGAATAACGGGACAGTGAGCTGGAAATCTTCCGAGCAAGATACTGTTACCGAATAAACAACAAATGCGGATTATTGCTACAGCTGAGGCAGCAATAGAAGCCATTTGGGTCGAAAATAAATCTAATTAGATTAGATATAGCTCTGTTAGCAGCTGAGCTAGGCGTCAGCACAAGGCTAAAGAATTAAAGGTCTCATCGATGATCCAGATATATACTTCTATATTCATCTGATTCGTTCGGATCATACATCGTGGCGATGTGGTGATCGTATAAATCGCGTCAGACGATAATCATGGAAATCCGCTGACGAAAACCTTTTCTCAGCAATTTTAGCGAACCGTACATAGTTTGGTGTACGACACTTGAGTGACTGGCTATGTGCCAAGTGGGAGATTGTTGGATAATATGACCCATAGCTTCAGTATTTGTACAGATCATAGTGTTGTTGTACAATTAACTATGTGACAAGGAAATTGCACTCTCATCATTTGTGATTAGATCACCTTAGATATAAATGAAGAGAGGTCCATATGATTAGTTCCTGGATTGAGATGATATGAGACAGTATCAGTCCACGAAGGATTAATCATTAAATATCCCTAGTCATAGTATTATCGAGACTGGACATCGATAATGCGGAATAGGCTAGTATTGCACTTGTGCGCGTTGTGAGGGCACAAAACATAGTTCTCATATATTTAAGTATAGGATACTTATGCAAATGCAATAGGAGGTTGTGTTTCACCGATGGTACGGGAAACAGCTTCGCTCTGGATAGACCCCTCGGAATCCCATTGGTATTATGACTATGTGTCTATGGGAGTCCGACATCAGGGTAGGTGTGTATGGTCTTAACTGAGACTTGCACCGTTAATGGCTTACGACAATCAATATGCTTTAGTTGAGGTCGTCCAGGACTCTAACCGTTTCTGTGTACGCCAATGCTGGGCATATTGAGAATCGTAGAGTATTGGGTATGATGTCAAGACGGAAGTATCACTCCAGTCCATCATTGTGGAGATGATGTCACGCAGGATACGGTATTAGTTCTCTTAAGTGCTGGCCGGCCATCGGGATATTATGACAAGGTCATGTATATCCGATTATAGAGACTAGTTACCAGACATCCGACATGTGCTTCGGACGGGGCAGACACTTATCCAGCCCCAGCCCCAGCCCTAGCACGTGACTATCCGATACTGGACCAATACACACGATACTTGGTATACTACGCTTGATATAGATCTTAAATTTCTTAGATGAATATGACCGGAGAATTGGGTAGACTTCGTGCTTTGCTAGAAGCCGATCTTGTCTCGTAAATCGGTAGAACGTAGTACTTGGTACGTACGTGATTCGGATACTCCGACGACCGTATTTACTGCCGAATTATCCGGGATCTCATGGGTCCGCTTCCCGATAATGCACCGATGACGCATAACTCGCACTCATAATAATATCTGGGATTATATAGAAGAAAGAGAAAATTAATCTAGGATTAATTACAGAGATATTTTATCTGGGATAAAATATCTTCTAAAGAGAGAGAATGATTAATTTGGAATTAATCGGTAATTAAATATTCGATATATTAAATGAAATTAGATTTCGACGCGGAATTAAAATTAGATTTTAATTCGGGCAAACGAATTAATTCAGAATTAATTCGTTAGCGACGTAAATAGTGAATTCGCTAGGCGTAATCATTTAATTACGACGCGACGGAAAATTCGCTAATTAAGAATTAGTGAACCCGAGCCCGAGTGTGATTGCGAGCGCATTCGTATTTCGAATTCGAGTGCGGTGACACAAGTCACATCAAGCGTCAAATCATTCGTCATATCAAGCGTCAAATCAAATGTCACTTTTGAGTGATTGATTGATTGATTGAAAGACACACATCACTTTATTAAAGTAAAATGAATAGTTGATGTAAGTTGTTGGAATAGTGTTGGTGGTTGAGAAAAGCCATTACCATTATTTTATTTGATATTTTTAAATGGTAAATGCTTTGTAATTTTTGGAAAATATATAAAGAAATTTTGGTAATTCATTTTCAGTCAAGTCAAACCATTACACACTTCCTTCAATTCTTCTCTCTTTCTCACGCCCAAAAGGCTTCATTTTCTTCTTCTTCATAGCTCACTGCCGTGAGCTTTAAGGGAAGCAATGAGTGTGTTTTGTTGCAAAACACAAGTGCTAGCACACTTACGAGACTTGCGAAGGTGTTAGGGAGGTTCACCCATGAGGCGGGATCCGTTCGACGAAGCTTGGAGCTTGACGAAGGACCAATTTGAAGCCAAACAGTGAACTTCTTCACTGCAGTTCACGCCCAAAACAGTGGGGTTTTTCAAGTTTTGTTGGCTTGCCGCGTCTCTCAACCGATCGATGTGAGTATTCCGCTACCCTCCGTTGATGTATTCACACATTGATTTCATGTCTTGTTTGATCTTGGGACCTAGATATAAACCTAACATATCTACGTCGCGACGTAAGGCCAAAAATTTGGTCTAAACTTCATTCATTCATACATAATTTGTTCCAAATATTTCCCTAAAAATCATACAACAAAAAAAAAAAAAAATCCTCAATAAACATTATTTAACATCATCAATTCTCATCTTCAAATACTTTCTAATATCATTGTTCTTATTATTTCACTAAGCCTTTAATACTATCCAAAAGCATTGAACATTCAATTCTATAACCAGTTTCTCCACTATCATCCAGAATTTCGAGATTATTCTAGATAGGCCCGTGACACTATTCATCCAAATTTAGACTTGTATCTTTGACCTATTCTGTTTCAAATTTGGAAAAATGTTCAACATGGAAGTTGTAGATCTCGCTCTCAAATTTTTTGGACGATATAAAATTCATAAAGATCGGAGTTCGTATCAGATGTTATGGCCCAAATACCAAGGGATGTCCAGAGTGGAACATCATAACAATTTTGTATCGGAACTTCCAGGAATAACAATTTTTCCCGGGTTGCCTCATGAGGGTATGTGTGTTCAACATAACCTATATTATGAATATTCATCCAGAATAAACAGTAGTTGAGGTTATTGGTCGACAAATTATCGGTCGTTATAGACTGATGTTTAAACTGTAATTGATTATAATTGTCATTATAATTGTTTAATATAACCGAGAATTTATGTACGACTGATCTTGTGACTGAGAAAATGTGATTAAATATTTGTAACTGTTATTATAATTGAAAATTGTGTAAGTGACTGACATTGCGACTGAAAAAATATGATTGATATTTATATTATCATTTAACTGAGAAATATACCGAGAATTGTATAGTGACGATTGTAACCTGAGTGTTATGTGTGAATGTAACTGTGATTGTTGCGATATAATGATTTTGAAATTGATTTTAACCTTATGTTAGTCCTAATTTGATAGAGGTTCCTTAATAAAAGTTTTAGGTATGTATATATGTTGAGTATGTGTAATATTTTATAAATTGTGTTTTGGAAAACAATTGATGGAGATTTGTATGTTTTAAAATATATGATCAGTAACTTATAAATGTTAGTGTCATTGTGGTCTCATTTTTCGTCGAAAGATATTAACAAAGATACTTATTTTAAAGCTTAAGATTTGCAGATTAATCATATATAATTATTTTCTCGAAATACATTATACTTTGGGAGATATTTAATTTTTAATTTTAAAATTAGATTAAAAAAATAAGGTACATTTGGCTACCTCACATGCGCAAGTTTTTAATTTTTTTTTTTTTTTGTCAAGTGGCAAACTTATTATTTTTGATTTTGTAAGATATATTTATGCCATTTGACATATAGGTGGAATTAATGGGGAAAATATTTTATACTTGGATTGAATTTAAAATCTACTTATGGGTTTAAACTTTTTAGGGGAAAAAAACCCTATTTAGTAAGCCAAAAAGGGGGGGGAAGGACTAGAACGAGATACAACAAAGAGATAAAATATAATGAATATACGTGATACCTATATATAGAAAGTGTAATCTCTATTTGAAAGAAAGAAGATTTACATGACATATTTGGTACATTTTATTCTATTTAAAGTGAGAGTTGCAATTTTGTCACACCGGGGAAATAAAAAACTACTAAAATGAGGCGTTTCACTAAAATGATGATGCTGTTACTAGCCTTTGTTGTTTCACAAGTGTCCGTGAGTAATGCTTCAATATTTCCTGAGAAACATCATGTAGACATATATAATATGGTAGGAGATGGTTTGAATCTTACTATTCATTGCAAGTCAAAGGATGATGACCTCGGCGTACATGTGATTCCTCCAGCAGATTTTTTTTACATTCATTTCTATCCTAATGTTTTTGGAAAAACTTTATTCTTCTGCAGCTTTCAATGGAGTGGCCAAATTCATTGGTTCGACATATATGATGGAGCCAGGGATAAAAAATTCACTGATTATCTCTGGAAAATATTACCGTCTGGTCCCTGTTGCTTTCAGTATCGAGAGTGTTTTAAGTTTAAAGATAAATGAACGAATAATACCCCTTGTATGAACTAAATTTAACTCCTTGTATGCTTAAATTACTTACTTGAAATAAAACTCAAGCTGTTTATCTTTGTATTTCTGCTTTCAATATAGTTACCCAGTTTTTGTAAACAAATTTGAAGAACTAGGTCCATCAAATATTTTGTTCCTTTCGGGATATCATTTTTTAAAAATAATTTTAAATTAAACATCAATTTATAATTATTTATCTTCTTTAATCTAAAAGATTAGACAGGTGCGGACTTCTATTAAAATCAACTAAAATGTATCTAAAATAAAATAAATAAAGCCGATGTGCAATTTTGCATTGCTAAAATTGAAAAAGAAAAAAAAAGGAAAAAAAAAAAAAAAGACAAGAAAATCTTTACAAAGAAAATTAAAAACAAATAAATATGGTCATATTTTTGTGATAAGTATGTTAAAGGAATCTTCACACTTCAATCTAGGGTTGATAAT
>SKCR01034086.1:0-31998 GCA_019454045.1 Zanthoxylum bungeanum
TATCTATAGCATTTGAGGATATTATAGTAATCGTAAGTATGTAATAAATCAAAGTGGTAGACAATGGAGATTAGTCACACATAATTATAAATATTTGGATAAATTAGATTAAGCTCGCCTAAAAGTTGATTATAACTTTTATTAATTAAAAATTACCTAAGTTTTACTATAAATAGCAAGCTTTAGGAAAGTTTTAATTAAGAAAAGCAAAAGTTTGAGAAAGCTAAATACAAGTAAGAATTAGAGAAATTAGCTTAAGTTAGAGAAGCGTTTAGAGAAGCTTTGTGTGTTCTCTACAACATTTCATATAGGAGAAATCAATATTGGATCTTGGGGTGAAGCTTGCTAGCGTTGGAATCAAGATTGAATCTTTGAGTCAAGATTGCTAATCCTTGAAAGTTCTCCAAATATTTCAACAATGAGAAGTAGATTGGATATTTGAATCAACATTACCAGGTAAGTTTGATCTTCTCTAAAAGCTATATTTTTCATTAGTGAGACATATAGTGTTGAATTATGTATTAGATACATAAATTTAGGTAATTAATTATGTTAGGATGTTTTGAAAATATAAACATAATATGATTGTAATTGGGTCAAAATATTTATGTTAGACATAGACATAAAATATGAGTTTGGAACTCTAGATAATAACTTGGAGCTAAAGCTACCATTCTAAAATCATTTGACCACATTTGGGTGACGTAGAATTGTTCACGAGTCACTTCATTGTGGAATTCTAATTTGGTTTATGTTTTGGATTCAAAATTTACTCAAGTGTGTATTTATAATAAATTTATGTTTTTGTAAAAATATTTGATATTTTGAAAAACTTGATTTTTGTTCTATAACATGTGTTGATGTTGATTTTGATGTTAAAATTAATTTTGGGTATTTTAAAAATCTTTAGGGAAGGTTAAAAGTTATTAGAGTTGAAACATTATTGTTTTCAGCTCTGTGTTTCCATAGAGTTGAAGGGCTGAAGAAACTTTAGAAAACAAAAATAAATAAATAAATAAATATTTGTGGACGGTGCAGTGAGCGCACTGTAGCGAGTGCGCCCCGCGCTACGCGCACTGAATGGAATATAATATTTCATTAAATAATTTAAAATTACATCAATGATTGATATCAACGGGTTAGACTCACTTCCGCTGCGAGAGACTCTGATCCGATCCTAAGGGTTCTACATCCGCCCCAACAATAACTATGATCCTTAAAAGTGATTTTGAAATAAAATTTTAAATTCATATCACATGAATGATTCCGCGTTAATCCCAAAATCTTTCAAGGGTTACACCGTATAATTTATCAATATGTAACCTAAGGTGAAAGTAAATTTAAAAGTGGGTTTGCTTGCCATTAGGGTTACTTGAATAAAAACTATTGTCAATATGCATTCTAAGGTGAAAGTGAATTTCAAATAAGGTTTAAAGTACGAATAAATTAGAAGTGGGTTGGCTTGCCTAACCTAAAAAAACTCAAACCCATGTGGGGGGAACCAAAATTCACTATAGAAAATTTTGGCATTATCTTTTTCCCAACGTTTTTCTCACCAACCAAACAGAAACAAAACAGCCTGCGGCTAATGGGATAACTGCAATGTCATTTTCGTCACATGAAAATTAAAAAAAATAATAATAAATAAATAAATAAATAAAATTAAAACAAAAAAGAAACCAATAGTCACGTCTCATAATTAATGATTTTGCGGTTGCTTGAAACAATGGAATCTTAAAATCTCTCTTCGGAAAATGGCCTCTCGTTTTCTAAAGGGACTCAGTGGCCCACAAGTTAACGTGCAGTTTAAGTCACATAATTGGGAAATTTTAAATAAATCAAAAATAAAAAAATCGAAGAAAAATAAATTTAAAAAATTTGACCGTTGAACTTGTGGGATCGGATTTAAGGCAGAAGCCAACAACGGTTACAATAGAAGGATCTCGAAACATAGCGCCGTTTTCATATGGGACACGTGGGTTGATGTAATTGGTGACAGGGACAAATGGCAACTTGCTCAGCTCTTGTAATGGAGTGAAATTTTGTTTTTGTTTTTGTTTTTTTTGTTTTCTTTTATATTTTTAAATAAATTTATTTTTATTTGTTCTCCAAACAATTAAATTTTATATCATTAATTTGGTTACGAATTAATATTGAAGCTATATTTGTATTAAACTTATTACTTCTATTAAATTTTGGAAAATGACAAAGAGAGTAAATATGATTAAACGATGATAAAATTATTATCAAAATAAAATTACGTTGATGATGATTTTCTCCCCCATCGTCTTTTTACGGAGTTTCTATGATGGTACTCTTATACTTCTTAATTTATTATTATTATAATTAAAGGATAATGATTGAGTGAGTGGCATCATTGCTCACAACATGCATTTCAAAATAATAATGTGTAATTTACTCTCGTTTATCATATGATAGTTGAAATTACTACTAATAAGAATATTATACATAATTAATTGTATTAATTTATAATTAATAAGAAGAAAAACTTTAGCTATAACAAACGAGAATATGGGATAAATTTCCATTAAATATCTACAAAATCACTTGTATCTGTTGGAATATTTTCAATCCAAACTAAACTGGTAAAATTGCTAAATGCTAATAGCGAGGTTAGTTAATATTTGTTTGCTTCTTAAGTCGTGTTACTTCGATGATTTGTTCACGTTAGCTTTGTTTATCGGTTTGTTTTTGTTTTTGTTTTTTATTAATAGACTTACCTTATCCCAAAAAAAAAAAAAAAATTAACATTACAATATCTAAATGGTAGAATTAATTTATATTTCTCAACTCCCTAGCAATCAGAAAAAATCATTCGGTGATAGTACAAGCGGCTGATTGAAGTTTTTAAATTTGCTCGGCCCTGATCCTGGTAAAAAAAATTTAGGCCCGGACCCACACTGTCACCGGGCCGGTTTGGCCCGGTCGGGCTCGGCCCGATTTTTTATTATAAATATAAAAAAGTTATCATATAAATATATATTTTATAAATAACAATATTTAATTATTTATTTTAAGCCCGGGCCGGACCGGTCCCATATTTTTTTTGGTTGAGGCCAGCCCATGTTTTTTTCACCCCGGGCCGGGCCGAGTCGGGCCTCGGCTTTTCTGACATGTATAAATATCATTATTGTGAATCAGAAAGTAGTTGGAAAAACACCCTCGATCATTATCTTAGGCGGTCTCCTCTGTGAGTCATGTTCACCCGAAGTGTGGGCACCGAGGCAACTCAGCAACTTTATACCCAACAGCTTTCAACCTATGAGCCTGAACCTGAAAGTTCTGAACAGTCACGTTAATCCTCAGAACCTGAGAGTGATTCCGTCCAGATAGTATCCAGTGAGTCAGATGACATGGCAGACATCACAAAGATGATGAATTCTGTTTGTTGGGCCAAGTTAACTTGAAGTTGTGGCTGATTGCATGGCTTCGTCAGATTGTATTTGGGTCATTTTGATGGATTTGAAAGATTCATTGGGTTCTGGAGTTTGGTCTATGCAAGAGACTTTATATGAAAGATTTATTATGTCTAAATCAAGAATGAAATGAGTTTTGGACTTGATCTTAGAATGATTTTGTTCTTACAAAATCAAGATTCGCGATTCTTTAGGCTTAAAATACGTAGATGAGTTTGATTGGCTTTGTTCTAGACATATTTCTTATCAATTATTCAATCGCGAGATTAGGCGAAATTCAATGGCTGTGAGATGGGTCCCACGTGAATAGAGCTGACCTGGACAGATTATATTGGGTGTGACGTGACGTGGACCAGCTGCGGATAATGATGAGGGAGAGGAGCCCAGCGAATGTGCGACAGCATCAAAGACGATGATGCGTTTGCAAGCTGGAGTCCACGTGATGGTTGATTGGCTGATTGTTTGAATTTGATCAAACCTGGCCCCACAAATTTTCATCCCATTCAAATCGTGAGGCAGAGTTGCCATTTCAGAGAATGTCCCAAGTACAGGGATAGACAAGTTATTAAAATAAGATTTTTATTGAAAAATGATAAAAAAATAAATAAATCTTATTATATATTGAGAAATAATTTTTTTCTGAATTGGATCCTAATTTTAAATTAAATTTAAAAGACTCAAACTGTCTGTCGATTTTCCCTGAACCGCTCTCGGGCCCAAATCCTACCGTATAAATCACATCCCATTGATAAGGGCATGTCCTCTTCCTTTATTTATTTTTAAGTATAGTTGTTTATAATGGTTTTTGTGTGAATCATTTTTATTATTAACAAAAAACATATATGATAAGTTATAATTTATTGGAAAAATAAATTTTTTTATTTAATTTGATTTGATTTAATTTAATTAATTGGTATTTTATTTGAATCAATCCAAATTGATCTGAGTCGATTCAATTTAGAGATTTGTGTCAATTCAATCAAGTATTTGAATTAAAATAAGAAGAACTCCAGCAAACTAAATTGATTCTATGATTTAGGTTTGTTCACGAATTATAAAGTCGTTCAAAAATTATAAATCGATTATATATGATTCGATTTAATATACCGAATCCGGACCCGAAAAATGCCTATATGTAGTACACATTTTTTGAAAAAATTAGAACTGGTCAACAAAATGGAAAAGTCGAGGAATATGATTTGAAGAGTGTGAAAAGTTCATCGAGAACTCATTAAGAAAAAGAATTGAAAATAATTTACTTCGTTTTGAGAAATAGATAAAATTATTTTCTTAATATCTCCAAAATACTATCATTAATTGTATAAAAAATACTCTCAAAACACATGTTAAAATATTCAAATGTGAATATATGAATAAATGTTAGAAATAATGAATAAAAATAGAAAGTTTTGAAATGAATTATACTCTAACTATGTTGTTGTTGGATTAATGACAATTCATTTCAATATATATAAAACCACACATAATTTTCAGACAGTAAAATCTAAAAATTCTCTCGAGAACATGTAAGGAATAAGTTCTTTTTAGAATATAGAGTATAAGGGTTGTGTTTAATTCAAGAGGAAATACATATTTATAGAACCTTAAAATCCTAACTTTTTGTTTAAGACACAATTATTGGCTTGAAACAGTAAATAAAATTCAAAATTAAACTAAATTATCTTAATTAATTTCTGAATTTTAAATTCCAAGCCCAAATATCCATCTTTGGCTTTAAATATTTATTTAAATATATATTTAAATAATATATATTTATATTTTCAGACTATGAGTTGGATCCAATGACAATATCACCCATAAGATTCATACTCAATATTTATTAGCCCTAGGTTAGTTTGGGAACACAAAAAACGAGGGTATGCACTATGCAGAGATGATGATTGATTATTTCCATGATTTTATCTAATAAAAAAGGTATTGGATTTGATTTTTTTTTTAAATCGTTGGAAATCTCACCGTCAAACTACATATTTTAGGTTTAAGTGGAACAAGTAAAATCCCGTATATCTCAAGCTCTTATAAAAAATACATTCTTTATATTCGAACTCAATACCTCAATATGAAATTCTAAACGTTACACCACCAAGCCACGCTCATTGGTGACAATTAGATTTGATGTTAATATCAACTTTGCGTTCAGTTTTTATAGATTGTGATTGATAATTATTAAATAAATATTTATATGTAATTAAATCTTAATCATTAATTAATAATGATACATACATGTCATAAGATTATAAAAACTCAACATAATTCAACTCAATAATAAATATAAATTCAATAAATAAATAACTTTCAACAACCACTAAAGTGATAAAAACAAATTTTGTGCATAATCATGCTAATTAATAATTAAATTGTTTGTAATGATTGTATGTAATTGAATGATGTGAAGTGGACAGTATTGTGATGTTTTGTTCGAGTAGTTTTATAACAAATTAGCACATAGTTGATACTTTGTGCGGATTAAACATATATTTTAGATATTATTTTTATAAATATTTCAGATTTTATGGATTTTATAATTTAAATGAAACAATTAATTTACTTACCCCTAATATTTATATTTCATTCGTTTATCTTTTAGTTCTAAAATAATATTTATAATTCATTGTGTAAGAAGCCAAAAGCTAATAGTCAGAGAAACTCAATAAATAATAAAAAATTCATTAAATAAATTTTGTAGTTAATTATATTTTTAAATTGTAATAGGTAAATTATGTTAATAATTAATTTTTTTATTTTACAATTTAATAATAAAAATAATCATTGAGATATTTTAATTCTATAATTTAATTTTGGAGATTAAGTTAGTGTTTTTATTTTATTTTAATATGATAGTATAACATATTTTGTTGTTATAATATAATTCTTATTAAATTTTCATATGTATTTTTATTGTAATACGATTTTTATTTAAAAAATAAATTAATTTAATTTTATAACTTTAATATGAAGTCGACACGTGACGTGGTGTAGAGGATTAAAAATGTTTAATTTATATATATTCTTTGAATTGGACCAATGTTTGGGGACCATTTTGTACTGAAGTTAATGTTTAATGGCTTATGTATTATGATTTTGGGTACCAAAAATGGAAACTTCATCCAATTTCACTTAACTTATTAATTGTTGATCTATACTCCGCTCAAAATTAGGATTAGGGGAGGGCAAATATTGGTTGAATTCGGTTTCAAAATTAACCGAACTGAATCGAAAGCCGACAATTTAAAAATTTATGAACCGATCGAAACCGAACTAAATCGAACTATTTTGATTCAGTTTGGTTCAATTTTAATATTTTTGTTCGATTTTGATTCGGTTCAGTTCACCGGATCGAACCAATATTTTATAAGAATTAACTCCAAATTGATTAGTTCGGTTCACAATTTTATAAACCGATCGATCCATAACAGACAAAAACTCTTAAAACCGAACCTAGTTGATTGAGGAATCAGATAGGTTTTCAGATCCATATTGTAAGTATATAAATAAATTTATTTAAAATATATCAAAAATCAAACAAGACCAAATTCTAATCTAAGTGATTAAATCTCAAGTCGGGTCGAAATAAATTTTGTTAGAATCGATTAGGTCGGATCAATGTAAAAATTAAACTCGAATTAAAAAAAACTGAAGAGGAGACCCGAGGCATCGTCCAATTATCATGTCAAATTTCAATATTTAAATAAATATTTTATAATTTAAAATTTAAAATATAGCGTTAGTCGTGGGGTTTTAGGGTCCGTTTAATATAATTTTTCAAATAAAATTTCTTCAAATAGAGCTTTTGATAAATAAAATAAAATAAAATTAAGTGTTTGGTTTTGAATGAGAACTTTTATTAAAAATTATAAAATTATTTTATTGGATAAATTTTTTTAAGTTGTATTGAAAGAAATGAAATAATGTTGATAAATTAAATATTTGTATTATAAACAATTTAATCATTTAAAAATACTATTTTTTCCTCTACTCCCAAAAAACCCAAATTATAAATTAGTTTTTTAATCCAAAATTTCACTTAAAATGCAATCACACATTATCAAAAAAATTTGAAAAGAGCTTTTGAGATTTTAAAAACTATTTTACATATACTAGAAGTCATATCAAACAGACACTTAGTCTTTTAGTTTCATATATAATCTCCAAAGACATTCGATCCGATAAATTAGATATTTCAAACCAAACCATTTCTAGTAGGGACGGGTATATTAAATATATAAGTACCCGTGCGAATATATATAGTGATAACAAATCTCACTCAAATCACTAATGATATTATCAAATGCATTAAAATAGAAATGATAAATACATTTATTCAATCAAATTCACTCCCAACCTAAAAATGATAAATATATTTATTATATCAAATTTATTCACTTCCTAAAAATAATAATTATATTTATTAAATCAAATCCAGTCACCAATTAAATGTATTCAATATTTAAAAATTTCAAAATATTTTCAACGTCCTCTAATTATTAACTGGCCAACCACTGCAACACCGTAGGGCCTTAGATTAGGGGTGTTTGCGGTGCAGTTAGGGTCGGTTTTTTCGTTTTTCATTTCATACCGCGCGGGTTGGCGGTTTGAGAAATTAGAAACCGAAACCGCAAATTTGATAAGGAAAATCGCGGCAGTTCGGGTTGGCGGTTTAGTGGTTTGGGCAGGTCGGCGGTTTGGATTATAATTTTTTTAAGGAAATTTTGTGTGTTTTCACATAATAAATAAAGAGAAAAAATACATAATTTTCATTTATACATTGCATATTGTCATATGATCATTAAATATTTTAAATTTCATGGTTAAAGAAGAAGAAAAATATAAAATAATATCTAATTTAAACGTGGGTCGGTGGTTTAGGCGGTTCAGATGGCGGTTTGAGTCAAAATTTACGCTTTTGGGCGGTTCGGGTCGCGGTTGGGTCAAAACCGCACACCGACCCGAAATTTACGGTTCGGTTCCGATTGAACCGAAATCATTTTAATTTTTTTTTCAAACCGCACGGTGCGGTTCGGGTCTGTGCGATTTGGGTCGGGTTGCGGTTTGACCCGAAACTGTGATCACCCATACCTGATATGTTAGTTATGGGGATACAGATACAGTTATGAGAATCCCTGTTAAAAGAGAGATAAAAATCCTGATGAATGAGAATCCGTCCGAGATCCGATATATTAGAGACACACAATAAAATAATTTTCATATTAACTAATTAATTAAAACGAATATAAATATTGATATTTTTGACTCGTTATTATCCTCGACACGACGGAGAGAGAGTTCAAAAAACTTTCCCGGAAAAAGAATAAAGTTAATAGAGATCGAGAGAGACAGGAAAAACAAAAGAAGACAAGAAATAACCGTTGTAGTAGACGTGAGGATGGTTGGATGCCAGGCTAGGCTGACCCTCTTTACATCCTTACCCCTCTGACCTGTCTGCCAGATCACATGATTAGCCCTCACATGGTATTTGCTGTACCCCCCAACCTCTTCCCTCTCCACCCACCCCTTTTTCTATCCACACCCCCACTCATTAATAATAATAATAATAATATTTTAACAAAATATAATCCTCTCATCTCTACATTTCCAACAATTTTGTAGTATTTTGTTAGCTATTAAAGTCAATTAATATAAGGAAAATATTAGTGTATTTGAAGATATTACAATTGTTAATATCATTTCTTTCTCATATATAATAACATAAATGATTTAATAATTAACTATTCAGAATAATTTTGACAATAGTCTATAAAACTTGATATAAAATCTATCAAAATTTCAATTTTTTAAATATATGATATGTTTTTAAAATTTTCATTTATAATTTAAGAATTTACTTAAGATTCGAAAACTTAGCATAAGTCAAGACCGTCCATACAATTATAAATGATTATACTAATTTTATATTTATCTATGTATATCTATATTTCCGTAGACATACAATTTATTTAAACACTACTATTTTTTAACAAAAAAATTACATGAATTCATTTTATGCCAGGATTTCAATTTCTGTTAATTCTAAAAATGTGATTGATTATTTTCAGAATTTTTATATTCTTTTCCCTGTTATAAATTCCATCGATGAATTTCTCGATCACGGTTTGAAACTTGCAAGAGAAGTGTCTAGTAAGTGATAATGTGACAAACTTTTTTTTTTATGACAAATAATATATTATTAAAAAAAACAATTTATATATTATATAAACAGACCAATACTTTTATTCCCAAAATACCCTCTCCTTATCCAAAAAATGCAACACATTTCCCCTTTAAAGGAGTGACCTGCACAAGAACCACAAACGCAAGCTGCAAGAATCAGTGTGCTCATTTATTGCTCCAGAGAGAAAATTGAAGAGGCTTTTTTTTTTTTTTTAATTAAGAAAAAAAAATTTGTTTGTTTGAAGAATAGAGGAAGAAGATGTCAAAGGAAGTGAGTGAAGAAGGACAAGCTCACCCCCATGGCAAGGATTACGTGGACCCACCACCAGCACCACTCCTTGACATGGGTGATCTCAAGCTCTGGTCCTTTTACAGAGCCCTCATAGCCGAGTTCGTGGCCACTCTCCTCTTCCTCTACGTCTCTGTTGCCACTGTCATTGGCCACAAGAAACAAACAGATCCTTGTGGTGGCGTTGGCCTTTTGGGTATTGCATGGGCCTTTGGTGGCATGATCTTTGTCCTTGTTTACTGCACCGCTGGCATTTCTGGTACAAATACTTTTTGTTGTTGCTTAAAGTTGCAATTTTGATGGGTATCCAGTTGGTTTTTTGAGTGATTTATTAATGGGTTTTTGTTATTTTTGTTGTAGGTGGTCACATTAACCCTGCTGTGACATTTGGGTTGTTCTTGGCAAGGAAGGTGTCTTTGATCAGAGCTGTGGCTTACATGGTGGCTCAGTGCTTGGGTGCCATTTGCGGTGTTGGTTTGGTCAAAGCTTTCATGAAGAATGAGTACAACTCACTTGGTGGTGGAGCTAACACTGTGGCTTCTGGCTACAACAAAGGCACAGCTTTGGGTGCTGAGATTATTGGTACCTTTGTGCTTGTCTACACAGTCTTCTCTGCAACTGACCCCAAGAGAAGCGCCCGTGACTCTCACGTGCCTGTATGTAACTGTAACCCCTCAGCTACTTCCAAGTTTCAATTTTGTTTTATTTTGTTTTTAACTTGGGTATCTTTTATTTTTGGCTATGGCTTCAGGTTTTGGCTCCACTTCCAATTGGGTTTGCTGTGTTCATGGTTCACTTGGCCACCATCCCCATCACTGGAACTGGTATCAACCCTGCTAGGAGCTTTGGTGCTGCTGTTATTTACAACAATGACAAGGCCTGGGATGACCATGTAAGTGTCAATTTTGTGTTTTTTTTTTTAATAACAAAATGGTTAATTAATTACTTAACTATGTATTATTTAATGTGTGTGATGTTGGTGGCAGTGGATCTTCTGGGTTGGCCCTTTTGTTGGAGCATTGGCTGCAGCTGCTTATCACCAATACATCTTGAGAGCTGCTGCTATCAAGGCTTTGGGATCATTCCGCAGCAACCCCACCAACTAAGCAAGCAAAATTATATGAAGCTCCTTTTTTTTAAAAAAAATTTCTTTCTTTATTTGTTCGTTTGTGTGTATTATGAGAGCCTGGCTGAGAGGATGTTGATTATCATTATGACCCCTTTTTTCTTCTTTATTTTTCCTTTCCTTTTTATTTATTATTTTTATCTTTTGGTGGTTGTTAGCTTTGTCTCTGTGAATCATTGTTAATGAGTAGTGGTGGTGTTTGCTTTTCTGAATTTCTTCCCACTTTATTATCATGTATGGTTAATGGTTTCTTTATATCTTCTTCTCTTCCTTTATCTTATCCTCTTAAAACTTTACCTTAATTTTGAGCTCATAAATGACCAAATAAGCCAACTACAGTTTTGCTTGCATAGCAGGCTTTTACAAACTTGCTTAAATTTTCTCAGGTGGACACCAAAAAAATTAATTTACTGTACTTTGAGGAGTGTAAAAATTTTAAATAAATTTTTAAGAATGTTTATCATTTTTGAAAAATTAGACGGGAGCAGAACTACAAGCCTAGTAAAAAATTACAATTTTTGAGACATGAGACAGGGAAACGAGGGTTGTGTAATAGTCAGGTTGAAAAGAGTTGGTGAATATATCAGTTATTTGATTATCGGAGCGTAGATACACCTCTTTGTAGATATAGACAAGGAGATAAGACATGTTTTGAGACATGAGACAGGGAAATAAGAGCTGTATGGAGACAAAGACAATGGGATTAGACATGTTTGAAGACAAAAACAATGACATATACAACTACCATATTAAATACACAACTACACAATTACAATATTAATTGCTTGATTAAATATAATCTAACAAAGTTGTTTTCAATCTCGTCGTTAAATCACCAGATTTGACTTAAGCAGAATATGTATTCGCCTATCTCAAGTTTTTATAAAAAATATATTCCGTGAATCTAAACTCATAACCGGACATTGAGTGTATCAAGCTATTTCGATGGAATCAATTGAAAAAATACAAGCTTTTGTTTTTAGGGTAATGTTAATGATTTTCTTTATGCATCCCTTAAGAATTAATTTTAGGAAAATTTTGACAATATTTTTATAGAAAATAAAAAAATTATCAAAATATTAATTACATTTTCTATTTTTCTGATGAAAATTTTTCTAAATTTTTTTTTTAATGAATAACCTAATGACACTTATTAGTAATTTTTTTTAACTTTATATAACATGCAAGTTAATGCATGCCAATTGCCAAGTGTCTTTTGCAACAGCAATTCGAAAGAAGCAAAGATGCTTTTTCAGCTGAAGCTGGAAAGTGCTGCTGTAGCTGTACTGGGCTAGCATTGGCATTTGGGCTAAAAAAAACATTTGGGACCCAACTGCCAGCTCTGTTGTTGCCACGTGTCATGTAATTATTGGAATGCATTGTTATGGGAATCACATGGGTGGACTGGTTGGTGAGGGGGTGGTGATGGCCTGCTGATGGGTCCAATGTCCAAACAAAAGCACAACGATTACCCTACACAAAAGGCCAAAATAAAGAAATATGATTTTTTTTTTCCAACTTAAATACATAGTTTATAGGGTTTTTACAAGGGGAATGTGATTATTATAACATTTTTAAAATTCGATCGTTAAATCATTTGATTTTAAACCGAATAAATAAAATCTTCGATTATTAAAAATATAATCTTTATATTTAAATTCATGATCCGACAAAAGATTTAAATTTTTTTACCATCAAATCACACTTATCGGGGTACGGATTTTGAGAATCATAGGTCTCGTCTTTTAACGAAGTAATTTCGTCCGCCCCGTGTCTCTTTATAACGGTTTATCAGAGAGAGAGAGAGAGAGTGGTCCAGATTGGAGCGTCAAAATCAGTGGTCCACAGGGGCTTATGGTGGTCCAGAGTGTAATGGATCACGAGGATAGCCTTAATGGCTGACGCATGTATGGTTCAATCACGCTTCCTCTTTTGGCTCGCTTTGATTTGATTAGCTTAACCTTCGCTTTAGCTAAAAAAAAATGTTACCCTTCTACAGTTCTACTTCCAAACAATTAATGTTATGTTCCTTAAAAGTATGGGTGGCAATTTGAGTCAAAATTTATTTATTCGTTTGATTCGATTTGTTTTAAAGTGAATACGGGTTTAAAAAAATGGATTCGTTTAATAAATGAGTCAATTCGATTCGTTTAGGATTCGATATAAATTCGATTCATTGATTCGTTTTACCACCCCTATCTAAAAGGCTCCATGAATATTTACCGCAGTTATTTACTTTGAGAGAGAGACTTGCATGATTTTTACCTGGGATAAAACACAATTATGAGAGCAATTCTATAATTATTTACCAATATTTAAAATTGGAAAATGCTAATGAGTGTTTTAAGGGCATTCATTAATGATATATTTTAGAGAAGTTTTCATGTGTAAAATGAAAAAATAATTAACGTTTTGAAAATTTTTTACATTTCCCATAAGAATGATGTGAAACTTCCCTAAAATGAATCATTAATAAGTTCTCTTAGGGCACTCGTTAGCATTATCCTTTAAAATTTAAGTTTAATTAGAATAAAACTTACATAAAATAACGTATGCAGTATATCTTTCTTGTAATCGGTAAGAGAATAGATTCACATATAAAACTATTTAGGAATACTAGTAATTATGAAATTGAAATGATCTTCCTACATAGACAGTGTTGTGAATAAAAGGAATAATATAATGCACAAAGACTTATATATATATTGAAATTGTTGGAAACCCCACCGCCAAACCACCAATTTCGAGTTTAAGTAGAGCATGTAAAATTCGCGGCTGTCCCAGAGGACCCGGAATCTTACAAGAAACGCACTCCCTAGATTCGAACCCATGACTTAAAAGTCAGACCATGAACCATACACACCACCAAGTCACACCATTTGGGGACATATCGGCCTATATATAATTTATTATAAGAAACAAAATGATAAATCTAATTGATTGTACAAGCATTCCATACAAAACCGTAAATCTAAAGTGTTATTTATTTTTAGAATATTCATAAATACGTGTTTTCCTATATGTGGCTTGTACTTTACTAAGTTGAGAAATCTCTTATTTTAACCTTTTATATTATAATTTGAGAACTTGATATTATTTAATAATAGCAATTCATTCACTATTAGATCAAATGATATCTAGAGATCAATTAAAATATCATAGAGCATCTTCATTTTATAAAATGTGTGTTTTTTTGGTCATTAATTTAATAAAATGAAGAATCTTTGATTTCAAAGTTATATATATACACAGACATTAAATGTCATCCGTCGATTATATGGAAGCTCCTATAGAGGTAGCTCTTAGATCTAACTACATTAGAATCGAAGCAATTAAAGAAGCAGAAGATAGATTAACAAAATTAAAAAAGGGGGACACCAACTTTTTGTTGAAATGGTCAGTGATTGAGTCGATGTCTTGTGATTGAAAACTGTTAAAACAATACAAGTTAGTTTCATAATCATTAAATCTTTGATTTATGATACCTAGAAGTTTTTTTTTTTTTTTTCAGCATCACATTTAATCACACACTTGTCACTAAAATCAAAGTTATCTATACAGGTACACGGAAGGAAAAATAAAATGACCCAAAAATACTAAAGATATCTTCAAATGAAGTGTCTTGATAATATATGATTCATGATCTCACATTGAGAATCTGAGTTCAAATTCATGGTTTATTTTTCTTGTAAGAGCCTGAGATAACCTGAGGTTTTACCTGCTCCGCTTAAGCTCGGAAGGAGTGGTTTGATGCCGATGTTTCCAACGACTCCAAATATATATATATATATATATATATATATATATGTATGTATGTATGTATGTATGTATGTATGTATGTATGTTACTATCCCAGCCAAATATGGTAGGATCCTTCTCCTGTTTCTTATATTTTAGCCTCAGCTGCATCTTGTGTATCTAGCATATATGCCTTCTTCATATCCAAAATGTGTGTATCTAGAAGTTTTCTAATCTTTCTCTTCCATTCCTCTAGCCACTTCTGTTTAGAGATGCTCCTAGACTCTTGTGAAGGTTTCATTCTTTTTTTCGATTTTGATTTTGCAAGTAATCAAAATCGAAAACATCAAACTGACTTTTATAGATTGAGGCTAGCAAATAATATTATGTCATATAGCAGAAATTCGCATTCGCCCATACTCTTGTGCTTGTAGTTCGTTGGACGTCTGCCACAAGGATTCAACAATCTAAAGACCGAAATTTATACACCGAAGTTTCAATCTCTAGAGAATTTACTAATTGTTTTCTCTCAAAATCTGAACTGTTGGTGTTGAAGTCAGCAGCAGTCAACATGCAACATGCATGCAGAAACAAAAGCCACCGAAAGTTTGAAATGAAAGGTGAAAGTTGGTAGCTGGATCAAAGCTGGCAAAATAAGTGCCAAACCGTGTGGCACTGTTCACACGGTTTGGACACTATAAAAAGGGCCATTCATCAATTGTAAACATATCTCAGAAATCCCAAATTTGTAAGAATAGAGAGTAAAGAGGGTTGAAAGTTTTTTGTAAAGCAGGGTTATCAGCTTTGTAATTCTTTTGTGAGTAAAATAAAAGAAGATTTTCTCTCACATCTCCTCTACTGTGTGTGTTTTATCACAACAAGTGGTATCCGAGCTAAGGTTACTCGTAGGGATCCCGAAACTCGGAAACAGAGCTTCGGTTCGGAAAGTCTATTCCGACGAAAGTTGTCGAAAATCGATTTAGAGCATACCATCAAACTTTTCACGGCGAAGAGGTCCCGATCATCCGCACCCGCCGCACGCGCCAACCAGAGCCTCCTTCAAGCGCCGGCCACACGCACGTGCATTGCACGGAAGGTTGAAGACGACGCCACGTCAACAGTCCAATCAGCGCCCAGTCAGCGGCCACGTCAGCAGTGACTGGTAAATTTCAGATAGGTCCATATACTTTCTGGAAACTACATTTTAGTCCATGAAATTTTTCGTAATTTCACTTTAGTCCCTGAACTTTCGAAAATTGCACTTTGACCCCCTGTAATTTCTGAAATTTGCAATTTGGCCCATGTATCGGATTTTGACAAACGAAGTGTCATTTCCACCATTTTTGACCATTCCAGACGCAACGGTGAGCTCCGTTTTTTAAAATTCTGCTTAGAATTTTTATGATGGATGGGGGCAACGGAAAAAAGGTTTTGTTAACCAGTACAAACTATTTCACATGGAGAGGAAAGATGAAAGACCTTCTGTATGTGAAGGAATATGATTGATCGGTATTTCTGGAGTAGAAATCAGAAGGAATGTCCGATGAGAAGTGGACTAATCTTCACCAGAAAACATGCAGTACTATTCGTCAGTGGATCGACGACAGTATCGTGAACCATGTCAGTGAAGAAACAAATGCACATGTCTTATGGAGAAAGCTGGAGGAGCTTTTCCGAGTAAAGACTGACAACAACAAGCTGTACTACATAAAGAAGATGATGAGGTTGAAATACCAGGAAGGTACAGCTGTGTCAGACCATATTAACTATTTCATCGGCACCATGAAAGAATTATCGGGATTAGGCATAGACTTCGGTGATGAGGTAAACAGCTTAATACTCCTTAATACGTTACCAGAATCTTGGAATCGTTCAGATCTACGGTGATAAATTCAGCCGCAGATTAGAAAGTCACTATGGATATGACAAAGACCAGGATCTTCGAGGAAGAAAAGAGGATGAGAATGCAGGAGTCAGCATCAGCCTCAACCTCAGAAGCTCTAGTGACAGACAAGAACACCAGAAGGGGTAGGAGTAAAAGCCGAGGCCCATGTAGACCAGACAAGAATCGAGGTAAATAAAAAACAAGAGATATTGAGTGTTATCACTGCAAAAAGAAAGGCCATATGAAGAGGGATTGCTACAAACTGAAGAACGAGCAGTCTAGGAGAGATGGTGACTCTAACCAATAAAAAGTTGCTACTACCACCGATAAAACCTCCAAGGAACTCTGCATTATATACGAAGAAGATGTTGTGAATCTTGCCAGCCACGAGACCAATTGGGTGATAGATAGTGGCGCCTCCATACACGCCACATCTCGCAGAGACTTCTTTTCATCCTACACGCCAGGGGACTACGGTGCTGTAAAGATGGGGAATGACGGCCAGTCCAAAGCCGTCGGTATTGGAGACATATGCTTTAAAAAGACAACGGGACAATGCTAGTGTTGAAGGGAGTCAAGCACATCCCAGACATCCGGTTAAACCTGATCTCAACATGCAAGCTGGATGATGAAGGTTTCTGCAGCACCTTTAGTGACGGCACCTGGAAGATCACTAAAGGATCAATGGTGGTGGCACGAGGTAAGAAAGATTCAACTCTGTATTTGATGCATGCTAAGCTTTCCAATAGTAGCATAAATATAGTCAACGGTAATGAGGTAGCCGAGCTATGGTATCAAAAGCTCGGTCACATGTGTCAAACGGGGATGGAAATACTACGCAGGCAGAATGTTCTTCCCAAATTGAAGAACTCACACTTACGGAAGTGTGAACACTGCATGGATGGAAAGCAGAACAGAGTGTCCTTCCAGAGCTCCCCGCCTCAGCGGAAACCGGAGGTACTTGATCTCATACATTCAGATGTATGTGGTCCGATGCAGATACGAACACTTGGAGGGTCACTTTACTTTGTGACATTCATAGATGATCATTCAAGGAAGATCTGGGCATACATCTTGAAGAGAAAAGATCAAGTGTTGGGAGTGTTCAAGGAGTTTCATGCCCTGGTGGAGGGAGAAACCGACAAGAAACTCAAATGCATCAGAACAGACAACGCTGGAGAATACAGAGGTCCGTTTGATCAGTATTGCAAGATACAAGGAATCCGACATCAAACGACACCTCCGAAGACACCTCAACTGAATGACCTAGCTGAGAGGATGAACATAACCTTGTGCGAAATGGTCAGAAGCTTGCTGTCACAAGCCAAGCTGCCGAAGATATTTTGGGGGGAGACACTCAACACAACAGTACATGTTTTGAACATGTCCCCAGCGGTCGCACTGAAAGGTAATGTTCCTAACCAAGTTTGGACAGGTAATATTTATATATTTAAAACATTGCCTCGGTATCAATGGCTTGCTAAACAGCTAATATAAAGATTTTTCATATGTGGACATATCTATGAAATTCCAATTTTAGAAAATATTTTTGAGTTTTATTATTCAACAAATAATGTTGTTTTTTTTTTATGGTGAATTTCAGTCTTCAATGCAACATTTTTTTTAATATATATATATATATATATATATATAGTGTTTTTCTTACTATATATAAATCAACAATTTTTTTTTTTTAAAAAAAAAAACTATATACTTATTGATTTCTTATTGTGTATTTGCATCTCAATCTTGTTCAATTTAAACGTTAAGAAAAGTTCGTTCTTTATTTTCGATATATAAGGAGATTGATTTTTTAAAATTAGACGTGAAGGCATTATTGCAAATGGCTATAAATTTGAAATATAAATTTGAGGCTAAACAATATTGTCTGGTCCTAAATCAGTGTTTCAAATTGTTTAAAAATGTGCATTAGAGAAAAATTAAATTCAAAAGATGAAGAACGACTAAAATGTGATGTGAAATTCACAATAATAAAACATCACTTTAAATAAATGAGGTTCATATATACAAGTTTTTTTTGACCTTTTAATATATAAATCTGTTATTGATATTCAATATTAAATTGATAATCATTCTTTTATGTGGATGCCCGCACGAATTTTTCGCACGGAAAAATCATACGGACATCCGCATAAGAGAAAAATTAATTAAATAAGAAAAAAATATCTATATTGACGGGTGATTGAAACTATTTGGTATAAAAACTGAAGTCATTAAACAGTTGAGAGGTAGCTAGTTACAAAATGTTGACAATATATGAAGATTGAGACGTGAAGAAATAGATTGGACACAAAAAAATCCATTTTTGCTTCATGTGAGATGCTTTTGATTTTCTTATCTCTATTTCATATGTCTGTTAGGTCTGAAAAGAAAGAAAAATTATAAATGATATTTGCAATTTGAAATAAAAGCAACACATTCATTGTATTTGTATTTTGGGAAATTGGCTAGAATAACAACAAATTTAGGAGTAATTGCGAAATTAATCAAGTCGAATAATGAATTGTAAAAATAACGAGAAAGACGTCCGGTCAGTTGTAATAAGGGTAATCAGTTGCGAGTCAGACGCAAATGGTTGCCTCCATTTTTTTTATTAATTTATAGAAAAATAATAAAAAACTTAACAATTTTTTTTTAAGAAAATAAAAAATCCAACCAGTTGCTTCCTTTTGTTCTTCTTTCTCACATGATTTTTTTTCCTTCTTTCATGTTTGTGTTTATAATTTTTTTCTCATTCCCCGATTATAAAATTTGATGCACATCTTTCCATTCACTAAAATTTTTCCGCACATTCTACATTCATTGTATTTGTAAATTTTGGAAAATTATTTAGAATAACCAAAAATTTAGAGGTCATTGCGGAATTAATCAAGTCAAATAATGAATTGTAAAAATAACAAGAAAGACGTCCGATTAGTTACAATAAAATCAAAAAATAGCGACGAAAATATCCAAATTTTTAATGATTCTAGCCAATTTCCATTGTATTTTTGATGGGTGAGTGATTATATATATAATTGCCAATTGTGGGGACATTTTACTTTCTGCAAATTCTTGGCCTTTGTTACTGTAAATTGAGCTGTTCTGCACCACTTTGCTATTGATTATGACGTGTCTTTTCATAATTTTTTTACCCTAGTTAGTGAAGATGAAATTATTTGTCACACTGACCTTTCATTTTCATATTTCTTCTTATCCTTGAGGTTAATGCCAACTGAAATTGTGAATCATGTTAGTGTTTTTTTAAACCTTTTACTACCAACATTACAACAATGAAAGGCCATCAAGTCTACTACAAGTTTTTTTTTTTTTTTTTTTTTTTTTTTTTTTTGGAAACGATGGAAACTCCGCCACCAAACCACCCATTTTGGGTCGCGGCGCAGGTAAAACCACCGGCTGCACCCCCTTCTTGTAAGAGCCTGGGACAGCCGGTGGTTTTACCTGCGCCGCGGCCCCATAATGGGTGGTTTGGTGGCGGGGTTTTCATCGTTTACCAGATATATAAGGGAGAATCACATATACTGAATTAAAAAGGTTGGAAATCTATCACCAAAGAGATTCCTTATAAGTAAATATGGGAAATAAAACCACAGAAGAAACTAAAAAGAAAAAGAAAAAATGAGGCTGTCAGTGAATCTTCCGGAATAAACTCTCAGATGACAACAGAAGCAAAAAAGTTGAGAGAAAAAAATAACAACGAAAGAAACTTAATTTTTAAGTTAAGGAGATAATTAAGTTGAATGGTTAGATTAACAAAACAATACCATAAGATAGTTTCACTCACAAATGAGTTCTATTATTAACTAATTTTTTTTTTTTAAGAACACTTGGATATGATCCTCCTCCTCTTCTTCTTTTGCTTTTATAACCTCAATGTTCTTGAGGTTAATGTATTATGCATGCTAATTTATATATTTTATTGTGACATGCATGATATTGATGAAAGAAAATATTGAATATATATATATATATATATATATAGAGTTGATAAATCGAAGAGGAGATATGTGCTCTCAATGCCATTTTTTGGCACATATTTAAATGTTGAAATTTTAAGGAGCTTTGTTAGGAATGATTATATATGATTGTATTTTTTATCGTCGGGGTTTAGGTATTATGTCCCCCCTTTGTATATTTTATCAAGTAATATAATTTGGGCGTGAGGGTCTAGCCCCACAGTTTCGACTGAGTTCCAGCCCTCATTAAATAGTATTTTTTTAAAACATATGTGAAAGCACATTTTAAGCTTTCACATCGGGCACCCAAAAACTCAAGACGGGCCCTAAGTCAATAGTGTTTTGATAATATAAGGTTTAGTATTTAATTATTAAGTCTTAAATTCGAATTCATGGATATATTTCTAAGGTTTAGTATTTATGATAATTAAGGGTTGTATCTGCTTCGAGATACGTCCCTTTACTTACATTTTCAATTTTGATGCGTCCAACTCAAAATCTCTTATATAAATTAATTGGATTTGATATTATATTTGTCATTCTGTTCAAAGCTTCAGCTTTATGTTTGCATCTGCAACCAGAAACAGGAAAAAGTGGTGGGGGCCTAAAACAAAAGGTACAGATTTTGCATTATTATTAAATTATTATTGGCATTTTTTGAACTTTGAAGCCTATAGCCAAAAATGGTGTGTACAGAAACAATTCCAAAAAAAAAATAATAATTAGAAAATAGAAAGGCCAACTGCTAGCTTGGAAATAATTTGGGGATTGAGTTGAATTTTGGGTCCTCCTACCTCTGATTTATATTCCACAAGACAAATAATGAGTACAATTAGACCCGGTCAAGGTTCCGATTCGGAACCGGAACCGAACCGGTTGGAACCGGGTCTAAGTACAATGATACTATATTTTGGTACCATCATGGAATGTACATATCATAATAATTTTGAATTACTCGTGATCTCTTATTTTCATTAAATAAGTCTCATTTAAAATCATACTTTAAAATAGTTAATCATGTTTTTTTTCCAGTAAAAGTTATTAATCAAATTAAGATGGCCACAAGTTCACATCAATACCTAGATCATACAGGGCTTCATAATTGAAGAAAAGAGGCCAAAAAAATTGATGAAAAAAAATATTAAAATTAAAATTCAATATACCTTATCTCAACCACTAGAGAGATCCACAATTCGGATAATGTAGTTGTTCAACTCAAAAAGATTATAATCAACGAGATAGTACAAGTATTTATATATACTCACACATTTTTTTTCCCAAATGACGTGGCTTGTTGGTGTAGAGTTCATGATCTGATCTTGTGGTTCCGGATCTGAATCTATGAAGTGTGTTTCTTGTAAGAGTCTGGGATATCATGAGGTTTTTCCTGCTCCGATTAAGCCCGGAAGAGTGGTTTAGCGAAATTTACTTTTAACTGAAGTATCTCAGAAACTGTTGAAATTTCGATGGATTAAAACTTAATAATGAAATTATTGGCATCACTATTTAGCGAGCTGGTTAAGTCGGTAATTATCGAAATATATTGACTTAATTTAACTTAATATTTTGACTTAAATTTGAACTTCGAAATCTAATCCATTGATAAAATTTAATCTAATGGTGGATGAATCCACATAAGTAAAAATTATTTTGACTTTGTTTGTATATTTATCTTAAATCAATATTTAGATTTTTATGCCTAAATATAAATCTGATATCTCAATTTGGAAATTAAAAACCTTGCAGTCTCTTTTTTACAAGGAACCCTAGTCCCTTGAAACAACTTATTAGTTGGGATTCTTTTATTTATTTATTTTTTATTTGGGTTCTTTATTAAATAAACGGGATTTTCACATTGACCACTCACTTGAAATGTAATCTATAGACTAGTTATGTAATTAATTATTATGTATAAAATTATATGTGAAAGCTAAGTTAAATTACTAGGAAATGATATTTTTTTTCAATGTACATTTTCTTTTTCTTTAAAAAGAAAAAAAAAATCAGTCAAAATACTTGACATATTGCATGACAATTGAATCTCAGATTTGTTTCTTAGCAACGATGCCATGAATCTCAGATTATGTTCAATTTTGACTTTAAAAGGATTTGCATTGGTTATACTTTGAACACCTCTATTTCATGGTCTATGAGGAATTACATCATTATCTTTCTCTTTCAAAGGTATTAATTTTGTGGGCATTAATTCATCGTGATTTTACTATCGCACGCAAACCCATATATCGCTCAAATAACATAGTGACAGAAATTCGGATATCGTACCCATATGGGTTTAATATTTCTCATATTAATACTAAAACTAACATACTTAACTAAATTAAATTATTAGTTGCGAGAGAGATTGATTAATATAAAATTAATTGAAATATTAAATAAAGAACACATCACAACTTTGGATAAAATCTTATATGATAGAAGAATATAGGGTTGTAACTTCACATAACCATACAAACAATGAGTTCAAACACAATTCATTCAAATGGGTAGTTGTTATAAATTATTAACATAGAATACTAAATTATCTACAAGTCTCTTTCGATGGTCAGGTAAATATATTCAGATTATATCAATTAACTATATGTTTATGTTAATTAATTTAAATCAAATTTATTATTGTTAGGTTCTAATATTAGATACACATGTATTACATGTATATGTTTATCCAAAAGAACTAGATAATGTGCTATTATTCTCACGGCTGATCCAAATTTCATCTGTTAAGTTCCTAAGAATTTACCACAACTATTATATTATTCGCCAAATAATAAAATATGCAATCAAACACAGAGAATAATAAACAATCATGACAAACCTAAAAAAAATAAAAAAATACAACTAATTAATTAAATATAGTTTTTAAGTTATATTAAAACCCTAGATGAATGATTTAGCTACTCATAATAATCAACAAAAATGAGCTAGTCATTATTGATACAAAACAATAACTTATAAAAGATATAAACTACAAAGAAAATGGAAGAAAGAACTATCGTTTACAGTCTTCGCCTTCAATCTTCAGCACCTATTAAAACACTCGTACTGATCTCGCTCTAGGCGTTCTTATATACTCTGAGACTCCAATATTGTGTTATGAGACTTGATTTTAGGTTTTGGGACTAACTTTGAACTTTGGCCCCAATTTGGCTCTAATTTTATTGTTTAATCACTCGTTAAGACCAATTGAATCATATTATGATTTTAACCTACAAAACACATCCAAACCATATTAAAAAGCTAATAAAATCGAATTAACACCACAAAACACTAAAATAAAGGAACGTAATATATATATATATATATATTAACCGCTCATCATTATTTATTATGAATGTGATATCATCTAAGACTATGTAAAAGTCCTAGCTATTTTTACCATTATGATTTTTAAGTTTGAATGAAACCAATAGATCCTCTTTCATTGGACACAAAAAATAAAAAATAAAAAATCATATACTTATTATTTTCCAAATCTCTATTAGGAATCAAAGTGAATCTCGTCCAAATTTTGTGGCATATTCATTATTCAGTGGAGAATTCCATGCACATTCTCATCCACGCGTCTTTCCTCATATGATAGAATCATCCTCCATTAATAATTAAAGAAATTCTTTTAGAATAATGTTCATTTTTTTTATTAGCATAAATGTTGTAAGTGGCAATATATATAATATGTATATGTATATGGTGTAGATGAAGTATCTTTTAATTCTTGTCAAAAATAAGAACAATGAATCTGCAAAGAAATTAAAATTAAATGGGTTCAATATTTCCTATTAAGAGTTATGATTCACATGGTTTTTTAAATATAATTTATTTAGATAAATGTTATACATATATCATTGTTGATAGAAAAATGATTAAAAAAAATAGAAACGATTAAGTTAAACATTAAAAAAATGAAAATGAAAATGATGTTTAATATGAATCATAATTCTCTCTTGCATTTTTTGTTGTTAATAAAAAAAAAGGATAAAAGAAATTATTAATCGCAATAATATAAAGAGAGACAAGATCTCACGAAGTTATGAGAATATCAAAAGAAGATCATTGAGGATCTATAATTTTTTTTATTTTCGAAATAAATTTATTGAAATATGGTTTGATTGAAAAATTAAAAAAATTAATGCTATATAACACAAAAACCAACCACCATCCACCAGCTGGAGTTGTTTACGTAATTTAATTGATGGGTACGTCTTTTATGTTCAAAGTTGATGCCAAACTTGTAAAAATTAATTGAATTGTATTATCATTTAATGGTATGTTATTTGATTCATTTTCTTATCATTATTAGTGTATATTTATGTTATCTATCAATTTTAATTTTTTAACGTGTCTTAATTCAATGGATCAAAGTTAATTTAAAAATAATTCACAAAGTCTAATTTTTATTTAAAAAATATTTTGATTACTTTTGAAGTTTTAATAAGCTATTTACATTAATAAATTAATATATAAATGTTGTAAATATAAAAACCTTTGGTATATTGTTGTATATGCACTTAATTTAAGTTTGAAGTCTTGGATTTAATATGTAATATTCACAATTTTTTTTTTTTTTTAATTTTCACATAATATGTAGGTCGGTCCGCAAGGCACGACACACGAGCCATGTTGGGCCTGCCTTGTGCGAGTCGTGGCATGACATGGCTTGCCAACTCAATATGCCGGACCGACAACGATAAACGAGAACGCATGAGTTCACTTTAGCCGGCACAAACACCACTCGTAAGACATATGTACTTCTAATGTTGAAATTTTCTAAAATATTATTTCGGATATTGGCTTTATAGGGTGGGCATCGGATCGGATCGGATCGGATCCGATCCGATCCGATCCGATTTGATCGGATCGAATCGGATCGGATCTGATTCTTTGATCCGATCGGACAGTCACAGACGGATTCGACGGATATCGGATCGGATCGGATTTTATCCGATCCGATCCGATCCGATCGGTTTTTTTTTTTAATTTTTTTATAAGCAAAACGACGTCGTTTTGCAATGTCAGAAACGACGTCGTTTTGCATAAGTTTTAGGGTTCATTTTGGTTCGTCTCTCACGGTCACGGTCTCACTCTCATACTCTCATCTCACTCTCAGACTCTCAGACTCAGTTAATCAGACTATCACTGACACTGTCACTTCTTCTTCTTCCTCGAATCTTCAATTCTTCTTCATCAAAAATCAAACTTCTACTCTTCTTCTGTTCTTCATCACCCACTTCCTCGAATTCAGATTAACTTCTTCAGTCTTCACTTCATCAGACACGGACAAGGACAACCACTTCAAGTTCAAAAATCAGGCTTCTACTCTTCTTCATCATCCACGCAGGTTTCATCAAGGATCAAGGTAATTAACTTCTTTCTATACTTCATTGATTCATTCACAGATTCACTGGACACTGGTTAACCGTTTTAGTTCCTCTGAGTTTTTTGGTTTTGGCCCTTTTGGGCGTTTGATTTTCTTCGTATTGCCTTTTGATTAGTTAAGAATTCGAATTATGTTCTTGATATACAGTTATACACAGATGTTTTGATTATTTAGGGTTGATTAGGCGTGGGTGTATGGACAATTGACAATTGTAATTTCACTGCAATTTCAGTAGTTAGTAGTTAAATGAATGTGAGTTCATTGTATTTGTTAGGAATGAAGCCATCATATCCTTCAAAACAGAAGAAAATGCAAATTACAGTTTACCTTGATGACTCCAGATTTCAGACTTGATGTTAGGCTTCTGAGTTCTGTCCAATTATTGTTTGATTTGTTTCAGAGCAATTAAATGATACTGTGACTGTGAGGTCTGAGGTGTTTGCTATCCTTTTGAAAGAACTCTGTGGAATTATTGTGGTTTATGTTATATGTGAGTGAGACATTAGCTAAATGTTTTGCTGTTTAATGTTAAGTGAAATTGGAGCTAAAATGCTGGAGTGCCAGAGGCAGAGTTTATGAGCTAAAATAGCTTCTGAGTTCTGTCCAATTATTGTTTGATTTGTTGCACTTCTGCTTTTTATTTGTTAAATAAATTCCAATCGAGTCTGGATGTAACATTGTTGTATTTTTCTGGCATTGAACTTTGGGGAAACTGAAATTATTTATTTGTTTGTTCCTAAGAGATTACTTGTCCCATCAAGAAGCTATTGTGATAATTCTTATGAAAAATTTCTTCTACAATGTTAAACTTGTAGTGTGGAAACTATTATGAGGAACTTGTAATACTGAAACAGGAACTTGAATGGAATGTATGATCAGTAGTTAGTAGTTACAGTATGATCTTGTAAGGTTAGTAACTAGTAAATAGTAATGAATGTGCTTCTAGTGCATCAGCTTGTTATAGACTTATGGTGATGTAGGAATAGGAATTGTATAGATTATCTATTAAATCGCTGCGTGGAAGTTGGAACATTGTATTACGTTTATTCATTTAATAAATTAGGAGACATTGTACGAATATCATATGTCTAAATTCTAATTGTCTATTTTATTTTTCTTGTAGATGAGTGAGTTTGAAAGCTCACCCTACAGTAGTGGGTCGGAATCAGATTCATTTGATGTACAATTAAGAGAACCAAGGAAACAGAAGAGAAAAATTCCCCCAAACTCCGAGAGACCGCCATTGTCAAAAAAACATGATTCTTCGCCATCAATCACATCAGTAGCAAATAAAATAAGAAATAGAAGATCTGAAGTGTGGAAAGTTTTCCGCATGTGTGAAGATAATCAAGATAGGGCTGAATGTATGTATTGTCACAAGACTTATGCTTGTAGTTCGAAGGATCGGTCAACAACCAACTTGAAGAGGCATATGGAAGCCTGCAAATCATATCTGGCTTATTGTGAAGCACAAGGTGTTTTGGTTGGGGTTGGTGAAGAGGGAGGCACGAGTGGAAATCTCTCCGTGAGAGATGGTCATTTCAATCAAGCAGCGTGTCGGAAAGCAGCTGTGAAAATGATCATTGTTGACGAGCTACCATTTAGCTTTATAGAGAAAGAGGGTTTTCGACATTTCTGTAGTGTTGTCGTCCCTCGTTTTGATGTCCCATCTCGTAGGACTATAACAAGAGATATCCTACAGTTGTTTGCTGATGAAAAAGTGATGTTGAAGAGTATTTTATCTGCGGGTTATCAGAGAATTAGTTTGACCACCGACATATGGACGTCAATTCAAAATATTAATTACATGGTTATCACTGGACATTTTATAGACAATGATTGGCAGCTGCATCGGCGAATCCTTAGCTTCTGTCCAATTAACAATCACAAAGGAGACACTATCGGAAGGTTAATAGAGTCTTGTTTACAGCATTTTGGGGTATTGAGAGAATTTTTACTATAACTGTGGATAACGCCAGTGCCAATGCCGTAGCCATCCAACAGTTGGTGAGGAAGATGAAGACGTGGAGGGGAGATGCATTGGTGCTTAATGGAGAGTATGTGCATGTGCGGTGTTGTGCTCACATATTGAACTTAGTTGTGTCTGATGGTTTGAAACAAATGGATGACAGCATTATAGCAATTCGAAATGCTGTTAAGTATGTGAGATCTTCCCCATCAAGATTGGAAGCATTTAAATCGGCGGTAGCACGTGAGAAGATTGAGAGCAAGGGCAGTGTCATCTTAGATGTTCCTACTAGGTGGAATTCCACCTACTTAATGTTGAATGCTGCATTAGACTTTCAGAAGGCCTTTGATCGAATGATTGATGATGATGGTCACTATGCTCCATATTTTAGAGATGATGAAAATGGGAGCAAAAGGGTTGGGCCTCCTACAGATATAGATTGGGAGAAAGCTCAATATTTTGCTGATTTTTTGGAGATTTTTTATGATGCAACGAATATGTTCAGTGCCTCATCCACCGTCACATCTTGTTTCACCTACAATGAGATTTGCAAGATTCATACAAGTTTGAAAAACCTGGCGCGTAATGAACATCCTCTTTTGCATGACATGGCATTATCTATGAAGATGAAGTTTGATAAATATTGGGAGACCACTGCCAAAATCAATAAATTATTGATTGTGAGTACTATTCTTGATCCACGACGTAAGATGACATTTGCCTCTGTTTGCTTTGGTATACTTTTTGATAATGATGATGTGAAGATAGAGGAAATGAGAAAGTCTTCTAGAGATTTATTGAAGAGATTATACGATATGTATAATGATTGGTATGGCACAAATGGGTTGTTTGTTGACAGTGATGGATCAAGGGCTGGGGGGTGTAACTGGTGTTGGTGGAGATGGGTCTAGTGCTACACAATCTCAGCCATTTGTTAGACCGCGAGTACAAGATAGAGTGCGTAAGCGCAATACAAACGTGCAACCTGATGATCCATTTCAAGTTTTTCAGACTAGTCATGCAATGCATCAAGAGGATAGTACTGAGGTTGAAATGTATTTAATGGAACCCTATGAGATTAGTCGTGACCCTAGCTTTAGTGTTCTGATGTGGTGGAAAACAAATACCGGTAAGTATCCAATTTTGGCTAGGATTGCTCGTGATATTTTTGCAATGCCGGTATCAACTGTGGCATCTGAATCGGCATTTAGTACGAGTGGTCGTGTTCTTGACAGTTTTCGTAGCTCATTAACTCCTGTTATGGTTGAGGCTCTAATATGCACTCAAAATTGGATACGGAATAGGCTTACAATTGACAAAACCAATGAAGTGGAAGCAATGTTATTGGAGGCAGAGTACTACGAAAAACTTGAAGAAGGTAAAAAACAAAATTATTAATTACTTAATTAGTTTTTTAATTTTTAATTTCTTATAATGAATACCATTACATTAAATGCAAACTTACTAACTGTGAATAATTTTTTTTATTTTATTTGAAGAATATCACAAGACACAAGTTACAATCTGAATCACAATCACCGGATCATGTCGTTGGCAACATAGTTTGGGCGAATTATCTTTGAAGGTACAATTTTGACAAAGTTATGTTTTTCTTTGATTATTTATTTGAATAAACATTTACTAGCTTAAAAAATAGGGGAACTTATTAACTGAAGGAAGTATTGAAGTAAGACCTTAGTAGTTAGTAACAAATAAACAGCTTGTTCATTTATTTCCTCTTTTGATGATATGATTGTGCCTTTACGATATGAAGTGATGAATCACTGATGATATAAACAGCTTGTTCATTTATTTCCTCTTTCCTCTTTTGTTAATTTCCATCTTTTGCAGGCTTGATGTTGTTGTGGTGCTGCTGCCGTGCTGGAAGTGGAAGGACACTGGGAATAGTGAATACTGGATAATGGATAGTATTGTGGATTGATAATTTGATATTGTGGTCATGTTGGTTGTGTTGTGTGTAAACTTTTGGCTTTTGTAGTTTTGTACTTTTGTTGATCTTGACATCTTGTGGTATTGTTATAATGTTATGTCAACTTATGTGTAGTGTGTACTGCAGTAACTACTATTTTATTTTTTCATCTTGTGGTCATGTTGTAACATGTTATTGTCATTGTTGTGTGTACAAAAGTAACAAAACTAGAGGAAATGAGAAAGATGATCCTGCTGCATGAATCTCTGCACTGCTTGTGCTGTCTGTTTCTGACTTCTGAAAAATCGGATCGGATCGGATCGGTCCGATCCGAAATCTTGCAATTTCGAATCGGATCGATCCGATTTGATTCGATTTTAATCGAATCGGATCGATCCGATTCGAAATTGGACGATTTCGGATCGGACCGATCCGATCCGATTAGGATCGAATCGAATCGATTCGATCCGATTCGATCCGATAATTATCGGATCGAATCGGATCGAGTTTGATTCGCTGATCCGATCCGATCGGATCGTATATAACAACAAATTTCGGATCGGATCGGATTCGGATTCGATCCGATCCGATCCGAATTCGATAATGCCCAGGCCTATTGGCTATGGTCAGGATGATTTTGGCTACAGAACTTTACGATCCCTTAGAAGAAAAATTGTCAGGAGCCGAGATGTTGTATTCATCGAAGATCCGGGACCATAGAATAATCCGGAAGGAATTGAAGACATGCTCCCCCAGCAATACAGAGATGTGAATCTAGAACCTCACACACCGGTACCAGTACAAGTTGAAGATGAAGTTCCCAGACATGTGGGTACATGTGATGAAGCTCCCAGAGATAATGATCATGATCAACCACCAGTACCAGAAGTGTAGGGGTTTTTCGGGGGTGAATCCCGTAACGCAGCGGAAGCAGCGGTGAAAATCCGATTTTCAGATTTCAAAACTTTTTCTCGGATTAATTAAATAAACATATTTATTTAATATTCCAATAATCAAATTATGAAATAAAATTCAAATGAATCATATTCAAGTGAATTTACCAAAATACCATTGCTTTGTATTTTTGTCCATTTTAGTCTGAAATTGATCTAATCAATTTTGAATGATTCTAATCATTTCTAAGATGAACTTATGATGCTCAAAACACCAAAACAACCAAAAATCCCCAAATTCTCACACCAAGGCCGAGAGCCTCACTAAGGTTCAAATTTGTGCATTTTGCACTTTCATGCTTCAAGACACATCCAAATGATATCCAATCAATATGAAACTTTATATGCATCATATACACACATAAATACACAACATATATGAAAACCCCCAAATTTGGAATTAGTCATGAACCCTAATTTTTCAATTTCCACAAATTGGACAAATTAGACCCAATACATTAAATCAATTAATTCAATCATCATTCTTCCATCCAATCCAAGTCTCAACACAATGAAAAAACTCAAGATCAAATCTAGGTCATTTAAGAGTGGGTCAATAACTCTAGATTAGCAACATAGTTTCAAAAACCTTAAAAGAATGATTATAACTACAATAGTTACAAGCTTTCTTCATCACACATGCTCAACACTTTCAACCAAAATTCCATCATCAAAAACACAAGAAATAATGAAAAGAATAACTTAAGAACATCACAAATGTTGCCTAGATCCTAAGGAACAAATTCCTTTCTAATAGTAAGTTTGAAAAACTTACAAAATCCAAGCTTTTCTTTGAGTTTTTCCTTTTCTCATTCACTTGCTTTCTTTGTTTTCTTTAATGGTGTTTCTTGTAAAGTGTATTAGGTTAACCAAATGAAAAGAAAATGAAAACAATATATACTTGGACAATATTTTGCCTTGGCCAAATATTTTTTTTTTTTTTTTTTGAAATCGTTGGAAACCCCGCCACCAAACCACCCATTCTGGGCCGCGGCGCAGGTAAAACCCCCGGCTGCCCCAGGCTCTTACAAGAAGTTGCACCCCCTGGATTCGAACCCAGAACCTCAAGGTGAGATTCTGGACCCTTCACCACCAAGCCACACCCTTGGGGCT
>SKCR01034087.1:0-32622 GCA_019454045.1 Zanthoxylum bungeanum
GCCTTTGCCCTTTTTCAACCCTCAGAAGCCTTCGGCCAAACTTAGGCCTTCTAGAATGTCGAAGTAAGACGGGTCTTGCTCTTCTTTCCTTATTGCAAACTTTGGCTTTGTCTCATGAGTATAGCCATTAACTCTCCAAGAGTTTGCTATTGCAATTTGTACTTCTAAGATCTAAGGATAGATCTATGAAGATCCTTCAATTTCATTATCATACTATAAGGATCTAATCCTTAGTTCTGACTAAGAAATTAAGGAGTCTTTGCGGCAAGCATAACGGATTAAGCACTAGAGTTATCATCACATGAATATTCCAAATATCATGTTCTACTTATTTGCTCAACTCCGGGCTTAGGCTTGAGATGTCACAATATCAAATAAAGTAACTTCTCATCACCCAGGACTATCCTGAGATATTATTCCCAATTTTAAAATTAAAGTCGTTTAATTACATTTTCACCCAGGATTATGTTTTAAACACTAATCTTTCAATTATCTGATTCTAATAGTCCAACTATTTAATCAACGATTTTAGGTACTATTTAATATAATGATTACTATAGTACAACTATATAATCAACTATAATTTAAATAGGTTAATTCAATTATATTGATTACTATAATCCAATTATAAAACAACTATTAATTGAAATTAGTTAATTCAAATATATTGATTACTATAATCTAATTATATAATCAACTATAAATGAAATAGTTTGTATACAGTCCAACTGTTTAATTTAAACAACATTAAATATTAGTCCAACTAATATATTAATAATTTGACGAAATATTTGAAATGAGCGCGTATGGCAAGTAACTAAACAAATATTACAAATTTAATACTTGCCTCCCACTATTTTTCGGCGAGCCTCTAACCCTCTGTGGAGAGTACTCGGGAAACCTTGTTTGTAGTGGGCTAGGATCCCGTTAAATAACACATAATCTTGACTTTGGGCAACAAATTGTATGATAATTAACTAGGTAGATCTCTAGGATCAATTGGATCCCATCCAATTCCGATCCAGTAGGTGGACATCCAAGTCCGAAACATATATTTATATATGCCAATATATCCAATATATTGCCTAACCTTTTTCCTCTGAATCAACTAAGCCTTGGCTTTGGCACAACAAACTTAGTGATCCCAATTAAGCGGAACCCATTGACCTTGGAAAGCTTCGTAATCAATGTCGATGGACAAGAAGTGATCTTGACTTTGGCCAACAAATCATAACTTGGACAAGACACTGATATGGAACAAAGCCTTCATGATCCAAAAACATCCGCCACGGACAAAGATCTTGACTTTGGCCAACAAACCAGTGCCAGTCTTGGATCTTGAGTAAGAATCACTCAATGGAAGGAAAAACACTTAATATTTTGTGAGGGTTTTTCGCGTTAAATTGGCAACCAATTTATTATCTTTGTTAATGTCGCATCGTCATACACCCTTAAGCATGCATTCTAAACACATAATAAGGCGTGTAAGTAAATAAATATAATAATGATATGCGGATGGATATTTAAATACATTGTTCCTAGAATAAATCTCTCCATTTCCTCTCCCGCTAGCACAAGTATTAATTCTACCCGATTACATAACACTTCTAAAGAAATCTCATTTACATTGAGAGGAATAGGTGAGAAGATAAATACACAGAGTCAAGTGGTAATAGGCTGGACACGCAGGTCCAATTAATAAATTCTAAATTTATTACAATAATTTCAAAAATTTCCCTCACCCATCTAATATCCATATGATATACATTATTCATACATCGCATCCATGTATTCACACAAGCATGTATGTTATCAATCAATTTAATACAATTAATTAATCTGATAATTAATGACCATCCAATGTTCAAACAACGATTTGATTTTGCGCGAGTCCAACTCGTTTTGCGAATAAATACTCAATTTGTATTTAATACTAATTCTATATTTAATTCCAAATTAAATATTACACTTTATTAATGAACCTTTAGCGACTTAGATTCTAAATCTAATCTTTACGGGTCTCAAAGCCCGATAAACATCCAATGTCATTTTAATTTAAAGTCCAATGGGCTTTTAATTAATTTCATAAGGCATAGACTTTTGGTCAACATGGGTCAAACCCAAATAACAAAGCCCATTTAAGGAATCACCTTTATTTGCCAAGAAACCAATTTAGGCCCATTAGGCCCAATTTAATTAAAGGTCCATTAAGTCATAATTGGACTTTATGGAAATGGTTTTGGGCCCAATTGGATCCAACCAATTAGCCTAAACCAAACTTGGCCCAACCAAGCCCATTAAGCCCAATTACAACTTTACAAGCCAATTCCAAATTTGTCCCAATTAATTAAATTACAAAAATTCCAAATTTCATAATTTAATTACCTAAAGTGTATGGCATAATTAATACTCAAATTAATATTTCCAAAACATCAATTTACAAAAATAATTATGCTCATTATCATCAAAAAATTTCCAACACATTTGAATCAAAAAATCAATCATTTTACATGCTTCTTGGTCACGACATTTTAGGGTTTTACATGTCTGATTCGTTTTCAATCCAATTAAATCCTCAATCAACATTACCCAAATGATTTCAACTCATCCAATGATCAAAATCAAAAAAATTTCATGACATTAGGGCACACACCATATTTGGCAAGCCAAGTGATTTGGGGAAAATTCATCCAATTCGATTTTTGTCAAATTGATCATGCATAACACTATGTTATCATCATTTAAGCATATCCAAACAATCAATTTCACTCAAACATGCTCAAATCAATTGTGCCCAAATTCTACTCTAAGTTCAATTTCATGCTCAAAATGGCTCTGATACCATTGTTGGGTTTCTAATAAGTCCCAAGATCTATTTCAAGCAAGAAATATATGTGAATACATCAAGAAGTATGGCGGAAACATACTTACATTGATCAGTATGCAATGCGATGAACAAAATCCTTGTGCTCCTCCTAGAAGCTCTCAGCAGTGGGCTTTTGTTCTGCTCCAAAATTCAGCCATGGATGTCCTCCAAGCTCCAAGCTTTCGAATGTTGATTCCATGGTCACAAGTTGGTTTCCCTATCACCTTCGCAAGACCCCGAATGTGTGCTAGCACTTAGGAATTTTTGCCACAAAATTTCCTTATCACTTCATCTAGTTCTCGGCAAAACCAGAAAAAGAGAAGAAGAAAAAGGCCCCTTGGGCGTGAGAGAGAGATGAGAAGAGAGAAAAAATTGTGTTAAGTGTATAGGTTAATTGATTTCCAAAACCAATTAAAACATATAGCAAGTTTTTTTTCACTTTTAAAAAGTCAAGGCATTAAAGCCAACCAACTACCACCATTAATCACTCATGACAAGTTTTCAAATCACTCAAAGTGACTAGACATCACATCAATCGAAGTGACTAATGATTTGACGCTTGATGTGACTTATGGGACGCACTTGAATTAAAATGCGAGTGCGCCCGCAAACACTCCCGGGCTCGGGTTCTCTAATTCCGAATTAACGAATGTTCCGTTGCGACATAATTAAATAATTATGCCTAGCAAAATTACTATTCACGTCGCTAACGAATTAATTCTAAATTAACTCGTTCGCCCGAATTAAAATCTAATTTTAATTCCGCGTCGAAAACCAATTTCGTAGAATATATCAAATATATTATTTTATCGATTAATTCCAAATTAATCGTTCTCTCTCTTTAATGATATTTTATCCCAGATAAAATATCTCTATAATTAATCCCAGATTAATTTTCTCTCTCTTATAATTAATCTCAGATTAATAAAGTGCGAGTCATACGTCATCAGTGAATCTTCGGGAAGCGACCCATGAGATCCCCGGATATGTTGGCAGTAAATCCGGTCGTCGGACTATCCGAACACGTACGTACCTTGTACTACGTTTTTACCGATTTACAAGACATGGTTGGCTTCTAGCAAAGCACCATGCCTACCCAATTCTCCAGAAATATTCTTACTGGAATATGTGATCTATATCAGGCATAGTATACGTAGTATTGCATATTTCGATCCAGTGTCGGATGTCACGTGCAAGGCCTGGGGCTGGAATTAATATACTTTGGTTGAGGTCGTCCACGGCTTTAACCGGTTTCTGTGTACGCCGATTCTGGGTATATCGAGAATCGTAGTGTGTTGGGTGTGATGTCAAGACGGAAGTGTCACTCCAGTCATTTGGAGATGATGGTCAAGTAGGATACGGGACTGGTTATCTTAAATGCTGTGCAGCTATCGGGATATTATGACTAGGTCATGTATATCCGATTATAGAGACTAGTCGCCAGACATCCGATATGTGCTTCGTACGGGGCAGACACAATTCCAGCCCCAGGCCTAGCACGTGATCATCCGATACTGGACAGAAATACGCATACTACGGTATACTACGCTTGATACAGATCCTTATTCTTGTAAGGATGTTTCTGGATAATTGGGGAGGCATGGCGCTTTGCTAGAGGCCAACCTTGTCTTGTAATTCGGTATAAACGCAGTACGAGGTACTTACGTGTTCGGATAGTCCGACGACCGAATTTACTGCCAACATATCCGGGGATCTCATGGGTCACTTCCCAAAGATTCACTGATGACGTATAACTCGCACTCTAATTAATCTGGGATTAATTAGAAGAGAGAGAAAAATAATCTGGATTAATTGCGGAGATATTTTATCTGGGATAAAATATCATTAAAGAGAGATAACGATTAATTTGGAATTAATCGATTAATTAATATATTTGATATATTAACGAAATTGGATTTCGACGTGGAATTAAAATTAGATTTTAATTTGGGCGAACGAATTAATTTAGAATTAATTCATTAGCGACGTGAATAGTGACTTCACTAGGCGTAATCATTTAATTACGACGAAACAGAAAATTCGTTAATTTGGAATTAGTGAACGCGAGCCCGAGATTATTTGCGAGCGCATTCGCATTTTGAATTCGAGTGCGGCACGTCAAATCATTAGTCGCATCTAGCGTCAAATCAAATGTCACTTTGAGTGATGTGACCTCTTGTCACTTGATTTTGATTGATTGATGGATTGATTGATAGAAGTTGTTGGCTAGCATTTAATGCTATTTTGGAGCCAAAAGTTGTGTTGACTTTTAGAAAGCAAATACACAAATTTGGTATATGTTTATTTTGGATTTTGGAAATCAAATGAACAACTTACACAACTTCTATTCTTCTCACTTTTTCTCCATCTTCTCACGCCCAAACCAGTGGGTTTTCTTCTGTTTTTTGCTGAGCAGATAGGGAAGCAAATAGTGGGATTTTGTGGCAAAATCGCAAGTGGTAGCACACTTACGAGACATGCGAAGGTGATAGGGAAGTCCACACATGAGCCGGGAACCGTTCGACGAAGCTCGGAGCTTGACGAAAGACCCAAACGAAGGCCAAACCAGTGAGCAAATCTGCTCAATGCCGAATGCAGTGAAGGAGGCAGAATTTCGTTTTTATTGTCTCCGCGTCGCTCAACCACAATTGATGTCAGTATTCCGCAACTTCTTCGATTGTTATTCACACTTGATTCATGCTTATAATTGATCTTGGGACCTTAATAGAAACCAACAATGGTATCAGAGCAAGGTTTGAGCATGAATTAATTTAGGACTTAAAATTTGGGTAATTTGTATTTGAGCATGATTGAATAAATGGATGTTTGAGTATGCTTAATACATGTAATATTGAAGTTTGATTTGATCAATTTCAAAAAAATTGATTTGGAATAATTTTCCCCCAAATTTGTTGTTGGCCGAATGCTAGGTCATACAATATGTCTTGGTGATTTTGTTTTTTGATTCATTAGATGTGTTGGAAATCATCAGGGAATTTTTATTTAATATTGAATTTGATTCAATTGGATTGGATTTGTAATTTGGCATTATAAACCCTAATTGCCGAGAGATAAAGCCCTATTTAGTCTTGGAATTTTTTAATTTTAATTCATTGGATGAGTTAGAATCAATTAGGATGGTGATTTAATGTCGATTGTGGAATTAATTGGATTGAATCCGAATCGGACGAAAATTCCCCAAATTAGCCGAGACTTGTAGCATGTAAATGGGGTTTGATTTTAATCAAAATGTGTTGACATGTGATGATGAAAATGAGCATGATTAGTTATGTTAATTAATGTTTTAGAAATGTTAATTGGGTAATTAATTGTATAATGAACTTTAGGTAATTAAATTGTGAAATTGGGTTTTGTGATTTAATTATAATTTGGACTTGAAATTGGATTTGGGCTTTAATGTTGTAATTGGGCTTGTTGGGCTTTGTTGTACAAAGTTGGGTTTAGGCAAAATTGGTTGGATCCAATTAGGCCCAAAACCGCCTCCATAAAGCCCAAATGCGACTTAATGTATCTTTAAAGTTTAATTGGGCCTAATGGGCCAAGATTGATATCTAGGCTTATGGGGTAACTCCCGGATTGGATTTTGGTTATTCGGTTTGACCCGAGTTGACCAAAAGTCCACGCCTTAAGAAATTAATTAAAAGCCCATTGGACTTTAATTAAATTGACGTTGGACATTAAATCGGGCTTTGAGAACCGTTGCGATTAAATTTGGAATTTAAGTCGTAAAAGTCATTATTAAAGTGTAGTATTTAATTTGGAATTAAATATGCGAATTAGAATTGAATACATATTAAATTGGATTTAATGATGTAGTTTAATTTAATTCGAGAATTCGTACTTTAGTACTTATTCGCAAAAACGAGTTTGACTCGCGCAAAATCAAATCGTTGTTTGAACATTGGATGATCATTAATTATCAGATTAATTAATTGATTAGATTGATTGATAACATGCTTGTTTGAATACATGGTTGTGATGCATGAATAATGTATATCAGATGGATATTAGATGGGTGGGACAATTTTAGAAATTGTTGTAATAAATTTGATTTATTAATTGGACATGCGTGTCCAGTCTTATTACCTCTCATTTCTTTGTATTCTCTTCCCACCTATTCCCCTCAATGTAACTGAGGTTTCTTTAGAAGTGTAGTGTAACGGGTAGAAGTGATACTTGTGCTAGCGGGAGAGAGAAAGAGAGAGATTTGATCTAGGATCAATTGTGTAAAGTATCCATCCGCATATCATTATTATTTTTCATATGCGCTTTATTATGTGTTTAGAATGCATGTTTAAGGGTGTATGATGATGAGACCTTAACAAAGATAATAAATTGGTTGCCAATTTGCACGCGAAAAACCCTCAAACAATATTAAGCGTTTTCCTTCCATTGAGTGATTCTTACTCAAGATCTAAGACGGCATTAGTTGTTGGCCAAAGTCAAGACCTATGTTTGTCGAAAATGTGTTTGAATCACGAAGGCTTTGTTCCATATCAGTGTCTTGTCCAAGTTGTAGTTTGTTGGCCAATGTCAAGACCACTTCTTGTCCATTGACATTGATTACGAAGCTTTCCATGGTCAATGGCTCGCGCTTGACTGGGATCACTAAGTTTGTTGTGCCAAAGCCAAGACTTAGGTGATTCAGAGGGAAAAGGTTAGGCAATACATTGGATGTATTGGCATATATAAGATATATGTTTCGGACTTGGATGTCCCCCTACCGGATCTAGGAATTGGATTGGATCCAATCGATCTTAGAGATCTACCTAGTTAATTATCATACAATTTGTTGGCCAAAGTCAAGATTGTGTGATATTTAACGGGATCCTAACCCTTTAGGAAACGCGGTTTCCAGAGTACTCGACAGAGGGTTAGAGGCTCGCCGAAAAATAGTGGAGGCAATAATTGAATTTGCAATATTCGTTCAATTACTCGCCATACGCGCTCAAACAAATATCATTCGTCAAAGATATTAAATGTTAGTTGGACTAATATTTAAATGTTGTTTTAATAAATAGTTTGACTATATTCAAACAATTTAAATATAGTTGATTAATATAGTTCGACTATAATAATCATTATATTTAAAAGGGTACCAAAATCGTTGATTAAATAGTTGGGCTATAAAAATCAAAATTAAATTGAAAGATTGATGTTTAATACATAATCCTAAGGAAAATGTATTTAAATGGTTTAATTTTCAAATTGGGAATAAAATTTCAGGATGGTCCTGGAAAATGATAAGTTATTTTATTTGATAAAATAATATTATGCCTAAGCCCTGAGTTAAGCAAATAGTAGAGCATAATCTTTGGAAGATTATGTAATGATACTGAAGTGCTTAATCCATTTAGCTTGTCGCAGTAGACTCCTTAATTTCTAAATCAGAACTAAGGATTAGATCTTTAAAGTATGATACTGAAACTGAAGGATCTTCATAAATCTATCTTTAGATTTTAGAAGTACAATATTGCAATAGTAAACTCTTGGAGAGTTAATGACTATTCTCAAAGAGATAAAGTCAAAATTTCCAAATTCGGCAAATTGCGCAAGTCGCACCTTACTTCGATATTCTAGATTGCCAAGGCTTGGCCAAAGGCTTCTAGAGTGTTGAAACAGGCAAATGCAACATCATTATAATCGTCTGGGAAGATAAAGGACATATCCCAAAATGTCTACCTAAAATGTGGCAAACGGGATCACAGAAGCGTGACTGCCGTTTGGACAAAGCAGACATGAAGGAATTGAAGACGAGCAAGGCTCTGACTTCAAATATGTTTGTCAAGATTATGTTCACTACTAGTATTAAAATTGGATTTTAGATACTTAGTGTGGTACATAAATATGTATTGATGTTCAGAATCTGCTGTGAGTAGGATGCTGACTTCAATTGAGATTTAATCTGCGAATTGGAAATGGGACGACTGTCACTGTTTTAATCGTAGATACCTAAGTTTAGGAACTTCCTTCTGGTGTGTACCTAAGTTTGGAAAATGTTATAATGTAACTAGTTTGACTAGATACATTATCTCTATATAAGTGTTTGACCCGCTGCTGGTGAACCTTTATATTCTAGAACACTAAAGTGTTTTATTATATAATGATGATTTTGAGATAAACACATTAGATGTGAATAACAGAATTGATATTTTGAAGAGTGGGTACTCGGACTAATTTGATCTCATTCAAATAAAGTCTACGAATCTAGTTTATTGGGTAATGTGCCTAAAACACCTTTACTTGGTAAAAGTGTAAAAGCCACCTATCTGTTAGCCCTAGTTCATAGTGAAGCAAGTAGGCCCATGTCTAACTAGGCTAGATGTGGATATGAATATTTCGTGACCTATACGGATGTGGCATCGCGTTATGGTTATGTGTTTCTTTTGAAGAACACAAATCAGAAACTTTTAAAGTTTCGACACGAAATAGACATACTGATCGGCTAAATTATTAAACTGTCACGGTAAGACTGTAATGGAAATTACTTAAGCAATAAGTTTCTAATATACTTGAAAGAGTATGGTATTTTTTCAAATGAGGACTCCTCCCGGAACACGTCAGTTTGACGGTGTGTCCGAACTGAGTAACCGAATTTTGTTGGACATAATTAGGTTAATCATGAGTCGCTCTGAGCTACAATTTCCTTCAACGGATAAGCATTAACAGTGCAAGAACTTATTTTGAATAAAGTTCCATTAAAAATCTATTTGACAGACATCATATTAGATATGAACGGGAAAGAAACCGGGTTTCACATTCCTGAAGATTTGGGTATGCTAGGCATACGTTTGGGTGATACCAAACTAAAACCCAAATTGGATAAGTGCCAATTGTAGGTTATCCTAGGGATACCAAAGTATTGTACTTATACAACTTACTTGAGAATAATTAGATTGTTGCTCACCATGCGGTTTCCCTGAGAGGAATACTGATATGCAGTGGTAAGTGGGAGGATAGTAAAACTCGATGAAAATCAGAGTAATACTATTCCACGCATCGAATCCTAATGGAACACAAAATAGTTCATCAAGGATGAAACTATACCATTAATCTTCATATACACAAAAACCGCGTATGTCGGAGAGAGTCAGAAAACAACCTGGGGTATGGGTTTCTGATCTCACCTCGTGAAGATGTTAATCTTTTGAGGTATACCAACTGACTACGTATGAGGAAGTGATACAAGGTATCGACTCCCTATTATGACAAAGTGTCATGAGTTCGAATTGGATTCCATGTATATCAACCAAGTTTGGATACTAGTTGATGTACCGCAAGGCATTGTGCCATTGGTACTATAAGTCTTCAAGGAAGACATACATGGATAATGCTTGCTAAAGCTGCGTATTTCATTTATGAAATATGTCAGCTTAACGGGAAAATCACTTTCCTTAAAAGGAAACCTTTAGGAGGATGTTTACAACATCCTGACAGTTTTGTCGTACCAAAACTAGCAAACAAGGTTTGCGGGTTATTCGATCCATGTTTGGATTGAAGCAAGCATTAGGTTCTTGGAATTTTCATTTTGATGTAATCATAATAGTTTATGATTTAATTCAAAACGAAATGATTCTTGTGTATATAAGAGGGTTAGTGGAGCGCACTGACAATGGCTGTCCTATAAATAATGATAATATATCATTTCTTGGAAATGATATTTCCATAAAAACTATTTGTGAAAGCTTGGCTTTCGAGAAAACTCTCCAAGAAATCGTACATTGAAAAATGTACGCGACCTGGTGTCTCATACGCTTTGAGCATATGGATTCACAAACAGGCCAATCCAAGTGATAGTCGCTGGATTGATGTTAAGAACATATGTTAGTGTCTTAGAGAACTAAGGATGATGTCTTAGTCTATGGAGAATGAGAACTTGAAGTGACTGGGGTCACTGTAGCAAGTTTCCTAAACCGATAAAATGACTATAAGTCGCAAACGATACTATATAGTTTGAATAACGGTACAGTGAGTTGGAAATCTTTCAAGCAAGATACTATTACCGAATAAACAACAAATGTGGTTTATTGATGAAACTGAGGCGGCAATAAAAGCCTTCTGGGTCGATATAAAATCTAATTAGATTAGATATAGTTCTGTTGGCAGCTGAGCTAGGCGTCAGCATAGGCTAAAGAATTAATGGTATCATCAACGATCCAGATACATACTTCGATATTCATCTGATTCGTTCGGATTATACATCGTGGTGATGTGATGATCGTATAAATTGCATCAGACGATAATCATGTAAATCCGCTGACGAAAACATTTTCTCAGCAATTTGAGCCAACCGTACATAGTTCGGGTGTCAAGCACTCGAGTGACTGGCTATAGGCCAAGTGGGAGATTGTTGGACAATTATGACCCATAGAGTCACTATTTGTACAGATCATGGTGTTGTTGTACAAATTAACTATGTGACAAAGGAGATTGCACTCTTATCATTTGTGATTAGATCATCTAGATATATAAATGATGAGAGGTCCTTGTGATTTTTTCCTGGATGGAGAATGATATGAGACAGTATCAGTACACGAAGGATATATCATTAAATATCCCTAGTCAGAGTATTATCGAGATTGGACATCGATAAATACGTAAAAGACTAGTATTACACTTGTGCGCGTTGTGAGGGCACAACGATATAGTTCTCATATATTTGGGTATAGGATACTCATGCAAGTGTAATAGGAGGTTGTGTTTTACCGATGGTACGGGAAACAGCTTCGCTCTGGATAAGACTGATGAGCAGAAAATATATCAATATTTACCGCCCATTTTACTTAATATTTTGTTTAGTTTCTCGGGTTTGATGAACGTTTTGATATGTTTTAATTTATTTTACAGATAAAATAATATTGGGTCTTAATGAAATCATTTAGGACGAAATATGGGTCAAATAAGGGCAATTATTGGACTTGATATTTTAATTTTGGAGATTGGAAACTTGAAAGGGCGTTTTAACGAAGTGCAGTTTTGGAAATTCCAGTATTGCACATCTGTCGTAATTTGGGCATAACCTTTTACTCCGACATCGTATTAAGCTGATTCAAGTTCCAGATTAAGGAAGACTCAAGTATCTACAACTTTTAAAGAGAAAATAATTCGAATTCTGAAGATTTCATGCCCGAAATTGATGAACCATCCAGAAGTGTGTTGTGTGCAATTATTAAAGTCACTTTCAATCATTTTCAAAAAGCAAAAAATAAATTAATAAATAAACAATAAAAATTATCAAATACTCACCAAACATTATAAGAGATTAGTGGAGCAATTAATAATGGATTTGGTGGAGTAATTAATAATTGATTTTGTGGATGATTTGATGGAGGCAAAATTTTGCCTATAAATACCAAGCCATTTCATTTGTAAAATTCATACTTTCTTCTTTGAAATTCCTAAAAAATTAAATAAGAAGATTGTATCTTGTTTGTTTATTTATAGATTTCAGTAATTAATTTCTGTTTCACTTTCTTTTCTTTATTTTTCAGTTTTAACTTTACGTAATTTACTTTTACACACAGTACTTTTCTTTCTTTAATTTTCAGCAATTTACTTTCACCATTTACTTTTCAGCAATTTACTTTCAGCATTTACTTTTCAGAAATTTACTTTCAGCATTTACTTTTCAGTAATTTACTTTTCAGTATTTTACTTTTCAGCATTTAATTTTCAGTATTTAATTTCAGCATTTACTTTCCGTCATTTAATTTTCATTATTTAATTTTCAGTATTTTACTTTATGTCTTTTATTTTATTTAAGTTTTTTTTTACTAACCGTAAATATGTGTCATGACTAAGCCAGTTATCTGGGGTTGTGATGAAATCCAATATCACCGGTTTATAAGAGGTTAGATTATAACTTGGGTAATATAAAGATTTATTTATTGAGTCTTAATCTTAATGCTTTTTCATTAACTGGCCATTAATAAAATTGAACTGGGAAACTTAAAATGAACTACACATAGGGATTTTAAGTTTAAGACCTTAGACTCAATAGTCCACGATCTTCCTTGAGGATAGATAACCCTTTAATAGATTTCTTTACAGGATAGGCATATACATGTCGGGCGGGGGTAGCCATAATTGGAACTTAAACTTAATGAATCCAGATAATTTGGTTGACATAGACATATGGTTCAATTGGGTTAAACTGGGTATTTGTGTCTGACCATCGACAAATGCTTACACATAATTTAGTGTTCCATGTTAATAAATCAATATATTACCCAACTTTAAGATAACCACTTCATCTTTAAAATGATATTGGAAGAAATCATAACCCTATATAGTTTTTAATATTGAATTTTCTTAAAATCTACTTTGTAATAATTTTATTTACTTGTTTTTAAATTTAGAATCATCACCATTTCAAATCAATCAAACAACATGTTAGATATTAGTAATCATTTGACCTCATAAAATTAATAGTTTAGATATTAAGTCCTCGTGGGATCGATATTTTTATACTACTTAAACGATACGTGCGCTTGCATTATACATGTGTGTTTACGCCGGTCAAAGGCCCCCTCGGAATTCCATTGGTAGTATGACTATGTGTCTATGGAAGTCCGAAATCAGTGTAGGTGTATTTGGTCTTAACCTGAGACTTTCACCGCTAATACATACGATAATCAATATACTTTGGTTGAGGTCGTCCAGGGCTTTAACCGATTTCTGTGTACGCCGATTCTGGGTATATCGAGAATCGTAGTGTGTGGGGTGTGATGTCAAAACGGAAGTGTCACTCCAGTCATTTGGAGATGATGGTCACGTAGGATACGGGACTGGTTCTCTTAAATGTTGTGCATCTATCGGGATATTATGACTAGGTCATGTATATCTGATTATAGAGACTAGTCGCCAGACATCCGATATGTGCTTCGTACAGGGCAGACACAATTCCAGCCCCAAGCCTAGCACGTGATCATCCGATACTGGACAGAAATACGAAATACTACGGTATACTACGCTTGATACAAATCATTTATTCCTGTAAGGATGTTTCTGGATAATTGGGGAGGCATGGCGCTTTGATAGAGGCCAACCTTGTCTTTTAATTCGGTATAAACGTAGTACGAGGTACTTACGTGTTCGGATAGTCCGACGACCGAATTTACTGCCAACATATCCGGGGATCTCATAGGTCGCTTCCGAAAGATTCACCGATGACGTATAACTCGCACTCTAAATTAATCTGGGATTAATTAGAAGAGAGAGAAAATTAATCTGGGATTAATTGCGGAGATATTTTATCTGGGATAAAATATCATTAAAGAGAGATAACGATTAATTTGAAATTAATCGATTATTTAATATATTTGATATATTAAACGAAATTGGATTTCGACGCGGAATTAAAATTAGATTTTAATTCGGGCGAACAAATTAATTTAGTATTAATTCATTAGCGATGTGAATAGTGACTTCGCTAGGCGTAATCATTTAATTACGACGCAACAGAAAATTCGTTAATTTGGAATTAACGAACTCGAGCCCGAGATTATTTTCGAGCGCATTCGTATTTCGAATTCGAGTGCGGCACGTCAAATCATTAGTCGCATCAAGCGTCAAATCAAATGTCACTTTGAGTGATGTGACCTCTTGTCACTTGATTTTGATTGATTGATGGATTGATTGATGGAAGTTGTGGGCTAGCATTTAATGTTATTTTGGAGCCAAAAGTTGTGTTGACTTTTAGAAAGCAAATACACAAATTTGGTATGTGTTTATTTTGGATTTTGGAAATCAAATGAACAACTTACACAACTTCTCTCCTTCTCTCTTATTCTCCCTCTTCTCACGCCCAAACCAGTGGGTTTTCTTCTGTTTTTGCCGAGCAGATAGGGAAGCAAAAAGTAAGATTTTGTGGCAAAATCTCAAGTGCTAGCACACTTACGAGACATGCGAAGGTGATAGGGATGTCCACCCATCATGACGAAGCTTGGAGCAAAATCGTTCGATGAAGCTCGGAGCATGACGAAGGACCCAAACGAAGGCCAAACTAGTGAGCAAATCTGCTCACTGCCGAATGCAGTGAAGGAGGCAGAATTTCATTTTTAATGTCTCCGCGTCGCTCAACCGATCGATGTGAGTATTCCGCAACTTCTTCGATTGTTATTCACACTTGATTCATGCTTATAATTGATCTTGGGACCTTAATTGAAACCAACACTCACCCCTCGCAAGGGAAGACCTCAAACCGTTGGGTTCGGAATGGTCCCTTACTTATTCCACTTGTAATGAAATGATTTGTGTAATAATTTAACCAAGCCTAAGCAACATTTATTTCCAAGGTGTATTCTACTTTTAAGTTCATATGCACGAAAGTAATCATCATAACGACAAACATGCAATAACACACAACAATCTCATGAACATACTTCGATCATATAATGCGGAAAACAAAGAACAACCTAAACATAATGCAAATTAAAAACACAAAATAAATGACTAATGATGCTTGAAAATGAACAACTAAATTGGCTAAATCATGCTTGAATACCATCTCATGAATACATCAAATAAATAAATGCAGGAATACAAATAGAATGATTGATTACATGATACAAGAGAAATCACCTAAGAAACAATTATGCATGACATATGATGAAAAGGACTCAGTTCAGTGTATGCGTGTTCATGTAGCGTTTGAAAACACGTTCGAACGGTAAACAAGGCGTGGCAAAGGAAATACGTGTATCCGTTTGAAAATCACCTAAGAAGGTTCACGTTCGTATAGCGTTTGATAACGCGTTCGAATGGGTCCAGACCTGATGCATGATAAAACAAAGGAAATACGTGCGCGTTTGAATAGCGTTTGTAAACGCGTTCGAACGGGAAACAGAAGGTTCACATTCATGTAGCGTTCGAGAACACTTTCGAACGAACTGAGACAGAAAACATGTGTTTGTGCGGCGTTCTGAAATGCGTTCGAACGAGGTTACAGTAGTGACATCCAAAATGCAGTAAACATCATGACACATACATGAACGGATGAATAGATGACACCTAATAAATAATAACAGGCTACAAGGCGTGGCAAAGCATCGTGGTAAAGGATTTTAACCCCTCGACATAGAGGACCTTTAATCCAACTTACTAAGCCCATGCGCTAATAACATAATGCATATAAAAATAAAGACAACAATATAGGACTTTGTATACCCAATTGAACACATCTTACATTCAACTGAATATACATCATCCGGTGCGGTGAAGCATCGTGGTAAAGGATTTTAACCTCTCTAAATGGAGGACCTTTAATCCGACTTACTAAGCTAATGCGCTAATAACATAATGCATATAAAAATAAAGACAACAATATCAGACTTTGTATACCCGATTGAACACATCTTACATTCAACCAAATATACGTCATCCGGCGCGGTGAAGCATCGTGATAAAAGATTTTAACCTCTTGAAATGGAGGTCCTTTAATCCGACTTACTAAGCCCATGCGCTAATAACATAATGCATATAAAAAATAAAGAAAACAATATCGGACTTTGTATACCCGATTTAACACATCTTACATTCAACCGAATATTCGTCATCTGGCGCGGCGAAGCATCGTGGTAAATGATTTTAACCCCTCGAAACAAAGGACCTTTAATCCAACTTACTAAGCCCATGCGCTTTGACTCCGTATGAGATATAGACCAGTACGAAATATAATCTTAATTATGTTAGGGTTTGGGGCTGTCCTGCATACGTAAGGGTGGTTCAGCGGAATAAGCTTTTGCCTCGAGGGCAAAAGTTTAGGTTTGTTGGATATCCTTTAAATACGAAAGGATATTAGTTCTATGATACCGAGCATCGAAATGTGTTCGTAGCTCGCTTCGCAAAATTTCTAGAGGTAGAATTTTGGTGTGAATGAGGTAATCATAGATATGTGAACTTGATGAAGTACAACCTGAAACCAATGAACCAACGGAGGAACCTGAATTTCAAGTAAATGAAGAACTTTTCTTACCTAGTAGGTCTGAAAGGGTATCTAGACCTCATGGATGCTTGTATTTATTACAAGAAATGAGTCTTGATTTTCTCTAAGTTGAATATATTGACCCTTATACTTATAGAGAATTGATGTTGGACGTCGACTCCGTGAAGTGGCAATAAGCCATGAAATCAGAGTTAGACTATATGCATATGAATCAAGTTTGGGACTTGGTTCAGCTTCATTAAGGAATTGTTCCTATCAGTTGTAAATGGGTTTACAAAAGGAAGCACAGGCCTGACTGATAGGAATTGTTCCTATCAGTTGTAAATGGGTTTACACACAGCGACATGATATCGACTACGATGAAACTTTTTCACCAGTTGCAATACTGAAGTCTATTAGGATTTTATTGTCTATTGCTGCTTACCATGATTATGAGATTTGGCAGATGGATGTCAAAACGGCTTCCCTAAATGGATTTCTTAATGAAGAAATCTATATGGAATAGCCGGAGGGTTTTGTACCCAGCGAAAACTCAGGCATGTTATGTAAGCTTCAGAAGTCCATTTATGGACTTAAACTAACTTCACGAAGTTGGAATCTTTGATTCGACGAGATAATAAAATTGTCTGGTTTTTTTTTAAAATTTAGAAGAATCATGTGTGTATAAGAAGTCCTCAAACCATTGGGTTCGGAATGGTCCCTTACTTATGTCACTTGTAATGAAATGATTTGTGCAATAATTTAACCAAGCCTAAGCAACATTTATTTCCAAGGATAATTTACTACTAAGTTCGCATGCATAAGTACAAGGCTCATATCTAAGTTTTCATATAACCTATGTCTGAATTTGCATACAACCTATTTGCATATAATCTATGTCCCAATTTGCATGCGTAAAGATAAATACGGCTAACATGCAATGTCATAAGCATATTACATTCGATCATAAACATGCCAATAGATAATCATTGTACAATCACGCATGAAAGCAAATTGGAATAACGGCGAACATACAATAGCACACGGCAATCTCATGAACATACTTCTATAAGATAATGCGAAAAACAAGGAACAACCTAGACATAATGCAAATTCCAAACGCAGAATAAATGACTAATCATGCTTGAAAATGAACAACCAAATAGATAAATGCAGGGATACAAATAGTATGATTGATTACATGATACAAGAGAAATCACCTAAGAAACAATTATGCATGACATGTGATGAAAATGACTCAGTTTAGTGTATGCGTGTTCGTGTAGTGTTTGAAAACGCGTTAGAACGGTAAACAGAAGGTTCACGTTCCTATAGCGTTTGAGAACACGTTCGAATGGGACAAGACCCGATGAAACAAACACATTTGTGTTCGAGTTGTAGGAATTTAATCAAGTCCCAAGATCAACAAACATGCATAAAAACGAGTTGAATACACAAAGGAGTAAGGCGGAATTCATACTCACATGGATGGGTTTTGATGAAATGAACAAAGACCAAAAACGCACTGCATGTTTCTGCTCGGCAGTGAGCTGCGAATGAGGTGGACTGCTCGGCGTGGGGGCTGTTTCTTCATCTTCTATTCGGCCATTGATGACCTCCATTGAAGCTCCAAGCTTCAAGCTTTCCATGCTCATGAAGACACTTCCCTATCACCTTGGTATGCCTCCTAGAGTGTGCTAGCACTTGATTTTGCAACAAAAAACGTCACCTTCATCTCACTGCTTCTCGTTTTCAATCGGCAAAAACCAGAAGAAAAGAATGGCTCAAAGCCGTATGTGAGAAGGAGGGAAAAGAGAGGGAGAGGAAGAGATGCGTGAAAAAGAGTGAGTGAGAGAAAATGATTTTAGGTTTATATATTTATTTTATTTTCCAAAAACAAAAACAAATATATAAATCATTTTTCATATATATTTCAAAAGTTAAAAAAGCAAAAGTGCTTTTCCATCATCAATCACTTTTTCACATCAAGTCACTTTAATAAAGTGATAACATGTCATGTCACATCACATCACTCAAAGTGACATGATTTGACAATTGTTGCGACTAGCGATTTGACGCTTGATGTGACTTGCGTGCCGCGCTCGAATTCGAAATGCGAATGCGCTCGCAATCACTCTCGGGCTCGGGTTCGCTAATTCCAAATTAACTATTTTGTCGCGTCGTAATTAAATGATTACGCCTAGCGAAATCACTATTCACGTCGCTAACGAATTAATTCTAAATTAATTCATTCGCCCGAATTAAAATCTAATTTTAATTCCGCGTCGAAATCCAATTTCATATAATATATCGAATATATTATTTTATCGATTAATTCCAAATTAATCGGTCTCTCTCTTTAATTATATTTTTATCCCAGATAAAATATCTCCGCAATTAATCCCAGATTAATTTTCTCTCTCTCTCATCGATTAATCCCAGATTAATTAAAGTGCGAGTCATACGTCATCGGTGAATCTTCAGGAACGACCCATGAGATCTCCGGATATGTTGGCAGTAAATACGGTCGTCGGATTATCCGAACACGTAAGTACCTCGTACTACGTTCATACCGATTTACAAGACAAGGTTGGCTTCTAGCAAAGCGCCATGCCTACCCAATTCTCCAGAAATATTCTTACAGGAATATATAGATCTGTATCAAGCGTAGTATACCGTAGTATTGTGTATATCGGCCAGTATCGGATAGTCACGTGCTAGGGCTGGGGCTGGATAAGTGTCTGCCCCGTCCGAAGCACATGTCGGATGTCTGTTAACTAGTCTCTATATATCGAATATGTATGACCTAGTCATAATATCCCGATGGTTGGGCAACACTTAAGAGCACTAATACCGTATCCTGCGTGACATCATCTCCACTACACTGAAGTGATACTTCCGTCTTGACATCACACCCAATACACTACGACTCTCTGATAAACCCAGAAGTGGTGTACGCAGAACCGGTTAAAGCCCTGTACCACCAAGACCAAAGTCTATCGATTATCGTAAGTATTAGCGATGTAAGTCTCAGGTTAAGACCATACACACCTACCCTGATTTCGGCCTCCCATAGACACATAGTCATAATACCAATGGGATTCCGAGGGTCTATCCAGAGCGAAGCTGTTTCCCATACCATCGGTGAAACACGACCTCCTATCGCACTTGCATAAGTATCCAATACTTAATATATGAGAACTATGCCGTTGTGCCCTCACAACGCGCACAAGTGCAATACTAGCCTATTCCGCATTATCGATGTCCTGTCTCGATAATACTCCGGCTAGGGATATTTAATGATTAATCCTTCGTGGACTGATACTGTCTCATATCATCTCAATCCAGGAACTAATCATATGGACCTCTCTTCATTTATACATTATGATGATCTAATCACAAATGATGAGAGTGCAATTTCCTTGTCACATAGTTAATTTGTACAACAACACCGTGATCTGTACAAATAGTGACGCTATGGGTCATTTTATCCAACAATCTCCCACTTGGCACATAGCCAGTCACTCGAGTATCTAACACCCGAACTATGTACGGTTCGCTCAAATTGCTGAGGAAAGGTTTTCGTCAGCGGATTTGCTTAATTATCGTCTGACGCGATTTACACGATCATCACATCGCCACGATGTATGATCCGAACGAATCAGATGATATAGAAGTATATATCTGGATCGTCGATGAGACCTTTAATTCTTTAGCCTGTGCTGACGCCTAGCTCAGCTGCTAACAGAACTATATCTAATCTAATTAGATTTATTATCGATCCAAATGGCTTCTATTGCTGCCTCAGCTGCAGCAATAATCCGCATTTGTTGTTAATTCGGCAACAGTTATCTTGCTCGGAATATTTCCAGCTCACTGTCCCAGTGTTCAAACTTTATAGTACCGCAGTATTTACCGGTTTGGAAACTTGCAGCAGTGATCCCAGTCACTTCAAGTTCTCCATCTCCATAGTTTAAGACAACATCTTTAGTTCTCTCAGATACTAACAGATGTTCTTAATCTTCAATCCAGTGACTATCACTTGGATTGTCCTGATTGTGACTCCATATGCTCGAAGCGTATGAGACACCCTATCAAGTACATTTTAAATGTACAAATTCCCAGAGAGTGTTAACAACTCCAAATCTATCCCAGTAGATCTTTATTCCTTGAATAAAGGTTGTTACTCCCCAGAATTCTACGAGGATTATGAAAACCAAGCTTTCACCGATTACATTATGGGAATTTCATTGTCAGTGCCCTCTCCACTAACCTCCTTATATACACAAGAATTATTTCGTTTTGAGTCAAATCATAAACTATTATGATTATTTCAAAACGTCAGTTCCAAGAACCTTATGCTTGTTTCAATCCAAACATGGATCGAATAACCCGCAAACCTTGTTTTTCGTTATACAAAATCGTCAGGATGTTGTAATCATCTCCAAAGGTTTCCTTTTCAGGAAAACGATTTTGATCTGCAACTGACACATTTCATAAATGAAATATGCAGTTATCAACAAGCATCTTCAAAATGGATTTACCATGGCAACAGGTAAAAGGTTGAACCGTTATTAACACAATGTTGATAACGATACCTTTCCGTCAAAAGCCCAGCTTTGTACGTTGGTATGTTGCCTTCCATGTATGTCTTCCTTGAAGACGTTTAATGTACCAATAGGCACAATGCCTTGTGGTACAACAACTAGTATCCAAAATAGTTGTTATACATGGAATCCATTTCGGACTCATGGCACTTTGCCATAATAGGGAGTCGATACCTCGTATCACTTCCTCAAAACGTAGTCGGTGGATATACCTTCATAAGATTGACATCTTTATGAGGTAGATCAGAAACCCATACCCTAGGTCGTTTTCTGACTCTATTCCGATCTACTCAGTTCTTGTGTATTCGAAGATTAATGGTACAGATTCATCATGATGAACTATTTGTGTTCCATTAAGGACTTGTGCCTTGAACAGTATTACTCCGATTTTCATCGAGTATCACTATCCTCCCACTGACCACTGCATATCGGTATTCCTCTCAGGAAAAACCGCATGGTGAGCAACAATCACATTGTTCTCATGTGAGATTTATAAGTACTATACTTATGGTTTCCTTAGGATAACCTATATTGGCACTTATCCAATTTGGGTCCTTAGTTTGGTATCATCCAAACGTTATGCCTGGCATACCCAAATTATCAGGAATGAGAAACCTTGTTTCTTCCCTGTTCATATCCTATATGACATCTGTCAAACAGATTTATATGGAACCTTATTCTAAATAAGTTATTGCACTGTTAAAACTTATCCGTTGAAGGAAATGGTAGCTCAGAGCGACTCATGATTAGCCTTATCATGTCTAACATGATTCGGTTAATCCGTTCGGACACACCGTCACTTTGACGTGTTCCGGAGGAGTCCTCATTTGAAAGAATATTATACTCTTTCAAGTATATATGAAACTTACTGCTTAAGTATTTTCCATTACGGTCTTACCGTGGCGGTATATTACTATAGCCGATCTGTTTGTCTATTTCGTGTCGAAACTCTAAAAGTTTCCGATTTGTGTTCTTCAAAAGAAACACATAACCATAACGTGATGCCACATCCGTTAAGGTCACGAAATATTCATGTTCACATCTAGCCTAGCTAGATATGGGCCCACTTACTTCACCATGAATAGGGCTAACAGATCGGTGGCACTTTTACTATTACCAAGTAAATAGTATTTTAGGTACTTTACCTAATAAACTAGATTCGCAGACCTTATTTGAATAGTCAAATCAGTCCTAGTACCCACTCTTCAAAAGTGTGGATATACGAGTCTCGTTAAATTGTGTCCTAGACAACAATGCCACAAATAAGTCTCTATTGATCAAATCAATTTGAGCTATTTATTTGTCATTTTATATGTTTGAGATTTTAATTATATTCAAAATATAAATTCTGTTATTCATATCTAATGTTTATTTCAGTATCATCTTTATATAATGAAACACTTAGTGTTCTAGAATATAAAGGTTTATCCATAAAGGATTAAACACTGATATAGAGATAATGTCTCTAGTCAACTAGTTACATTATAACAGTTCCTAATTTAAGTACACACCCAAAGGGTAGTTCCTAAACTTAGGTATCTACGGTCGAAACAGCGACTTTCGTCCCATTTCCGATTCGCAGAGCAATCTCAGCTTGAAGTCAGTATCCTGCTCAAAGCAGATTCTGAACATCAATACATATATTTTATGTACCACACTAAGTATTTAAAATCTAATTTCAATACTAGCTGTGAACATAACTAAGACAAACATTTTTAAAGTAAGAGCCTTGCCCTTTCTTTAATTCCTTCGTGTCTGCCATATCCAAATGGTAGTCACTTTGGGATATGTCTAATTATCCTTTTCAATATTTCAGAAACCTTAGGCCAAGCCTTGGGTTTTTAGAATATCGAAACGATGTGCACCTCGTGCTACATGCCCAATTGCAAACTTTGACTTTATCTCCTCTAGAATAGTCAATTAATTCTCCAAGAATTATAAATTGCATTTTAATACTTCTTAAATCTAAAATTAGATTTATGACAAGTATATTAAATTAAGCATTAAAGTCATCATCACATAAATCTTCCAAAGATTTCATGCTCTACTTATTTTGCTTAATTTTGGGCTTAAGGTATAATAAGTTATTTTATCAAATAAAGTAACCTATTATTTATTCCCAATTTGAAAATTAAATCATTTAAAATATTTTAATCCCAGATTATATTTTAAATATCTAATTTTCAATTCTTTCTTGATTTCAATAGTCCAACTATTTAATCAATTATAAGTACTCTATTATATTATAATGATTACAATATCCAATTATTTATCAACTCAATTTTAATTCAATTATTTGATTATATAACTAATTATAATCAACTATATATTGAATGAGTTTGTAATAGTCCAACTATATATATATTATAATGATTATAATAGTCCAACTATATAATCAAATATAATCCAAATTAATTCCTCAATTACATTGATTACTTATCAAATATAAAATCAACTGTAAACTGAAATTAATTAATTCAATATATTGATTAATATAATCCAATTATATATAATCAAGTATAATACAATCCAACTGTTTATTTAAAACAACAATTTAAATATTAGTCCAACTAACATTTAATATTACGACAAATAATTTAAATGAGCGCGTATGGCGAGTAATTGAACGAGTATTGCAAATTCAATTCTTACCTCCCACTATTTTTCGTCGAGCCTCTAACCCTCTGTCGAGTACTCGGGAAACCGTGTTTCCTAGTGGGCTAGGATCCCGTTAAATATCACACAATCTTGACTTTGGCCAACAAATTGTATGATAATTAACTAGGTAGATCTCGAAGATCAATTGGATCTCATCCAATTCCTAGATCCAGTAGGTGGATATCCAATCCTAAACATATATCTTATATATGCCAATACATCCAATGTATTACCTAACCTTTTTCCTCTGAATCAACTAGGCCTTGGCTTTGGCACAACAAACCTAGTGATCCCAGTCAAGCGCGGACCCATTGACATGGAAGCTTCGTAATCAATGTCAATGGACAAGAAGTGGTCTTGACTTTGGCCAACAAACCACAACTTGGACACGACACCAATATGGAACAAAGCCTCGTGATTGACACACATCTTCGACGGACAAGGGCTTGACTTTGGCCAACAACCCCTGCCAATCTCGGATCTTGAGTAAAAATCACTCAATGGAAGGAAAATAAACGCTTGATATTTAACGAGGGTTTTTCGCGTGCAATTGGCTACCAATTTATTATCTTTGTTAAGGTCTCATCATCATACACCCTTAAGCATGCATTCTAAACACATAATAAAGCGAGTATGAAATAAAATAATAATGATATGCGGATGGATATTTTACATTGATCCTAGATCAAATCTCTCATTTTCTCTCTCTCTCTGCTAGCACAAATATTTCTTCTACCCGTTACACTACACTTCTAAAGAAACCTCATATACATAAGGGGAATAGGTGAGAAGAGAATACAAAGAAATAGGAGATAAGGCTGGACACGCAGGTCCAATTTAATAAATCAAATTTATTACAATTTCCAAAATCTCCCCACCCGACTAATATCCATCCGATATACATTATTCAAACATCACAACCATGTATTCATACAAGCATGTTATCAATCAATCAATCAAATTAATTAATCTTGATAATTAGTGATCATCCAATGTTCAAACAAAGATTTGATTTTGTTCGAGTCAAACTCGTATGGCGAACACGTACTCAAAGTACGATTTCTACGAATTAAATTAAATTACATAATTAGATCCAATTTAATACGTATTAATTCTAATTCATTATTTAATTCCAAATTAAATATTACACTTTATAAAATAAACCTTTACGACTTAAATTCCAAATTAATCGTTACGGGTCTCAAAGCCCGATTAATATCCAATATTAATTTAATTCAAGTCCAATGGGCTTTTAATTAATTTCTTAAGGCTTGGACTTTTGGTCAACTCGGGTCAAACCGATAACAAAATCCAATCCGGGAGTTACCCCATAAGCTTTTAATTAATTTTGGCCCATTAGGCCAATTAAATAATTAAGGTCCATTAAGTCATATAATTGGACCTTTTGGATTCGGTTTTGGGCCTAATTGGATCCAACCAATTATGCCTAAACCCAACTTTGTTACAACAAAGCCCAATTACAACCTAACAAGCCCAATTTCCAAAATCAAGCCCAAATTAATTAACTTATAAAATTCCAAATTTCACAATTAATTAACCTAAGTGTAATACAAATCAATTACCCAATTAACATTTCAAACATCAATTAGCCTAATTAATCATGCACTTGAACAACCAAATAGTGTCCAACACAATTCAATTAAATCAAACCCAATTTACATGCTTTCAAGTCTCGGCAATTAGGGGTTTTTCAATTCGATTCGGTTTCAATCCAATTGAATCCACAATCATCATTTCCCAAATCAGTTTAACTCATCCAATGAATCAAACAACAAAAATCACCATGAATTTCATGCCTTTGATTTTCGGCCAACCCACTAATTTTGGGCAAAATGTTCCGAATCAAAATTCAATCCAATTAAACTTCAATACAACATTACCCAATTGTTTTAAGTCACCCAATGATCAAAAAACAAAATAATGCCAAGCCAATTTAGGGTTCATATTTTCGGTCTAAGCTTCAATTTGGGGAAAATTGGATCCAACCAAATTTCTTGAAATTGATCATGCACAATCTCAATTAAACATCATCCAAGCATGCTTAAACAATCAATTTAACCAAAACAAGTCAAAATCGATTTTGCCCAATTTAAAGTTTGGCCAACATTAAGCAAATTGGGGAAAATCAATCCAATTAATTCTTTAATCAAATTGATTACATATAACTCAAATTAAATCATATACAAGCATTCTTAAACAAACAATTTGTTGAAATCATTCTTAAATCAAAAAGCCCCAAATTTGCTCAAGAACCCTAATTCGTTTTATGCATTCAATAGCTCAAGATACCATTGTAGGAATTAATCAAGTCCCAAGATCAACAAACATGCATAAAATGAGTTGAATACACAAAGGAGTAAGGCGGAATTCATACTCACATTGATGGGTTTTGATGAAATGAACAAAGACCAAAACGCACTGCATGTTTCTGCTCGGCAGTGAGCTGCGAATGAGGTGGACTGCTCGGCGTGGGGCTTGTTTTTCATCTTCTATTCGGCCATTGATGACCTCCATTGAAGCTCCAAGCTTCAAGCTTTCCATGCTCATGAAGACACTTCCCTATCACCTTGGTATGCCTCCTAGAGTGTGCTAGCACTTGATTTTGCAACAAAAACGTCACCTTCATCTCACTGCTTCTCGTTTTCAATCGGCAAAAACCAGAAGAAAAGAATGGCTCAAAGCCGTATGTGAGAAGGAGGGAAAAGAGAGGGAGAGGAAGAGATGCGTGAAAAAGAGTGAGTGATAGAAAATGATTTTAGGTTTATATATTTATTTTATTTTCCAAAAACAAAAACAAATATATAAATCATTTTTCATATATATTTCAAAAGTTAAAAAAGCAAAAGTGCTTTTCCATCATCAATCACTTTTTCACATCAAGTCACTTTAATAAAGTGATAACATGTCATGTCACATCACATCACTCAAAGTGACAAGTGATTTGACAATTGTTGCGACTAGCGATTTGACGCTTGATGTGACTTGCGTGCCGCGCTCGAATTCGAAATGCGAATGCGCTCGCAATCACTCTCGGGCTCGGGTCGCTAATTCTAAATTAACGATTTCGTCGCGTCGTAATTAAATGATACGCCTAGCGAAATCACTATTCACGTCGCTAACGAATTAATTCTAAATTAATTCGTTCGCCCGAATTAAAATCTAATTTTAATTCCGCGTCGAAATCTTATTTCATATATATATCGAATATATTATTTTATCGATTAATTCCAAATTAATCGTTCTTCTCTTTTAATTAATATTATCCCAGATAAAATATCTCCGCAATTAATCCCAGATTAATTTTCTCTCTCATCGAATTAATCCTAGATTAATTAAAGTGCGAGTCATACGTCATCGGTGAATCTTCAGGAACCGACCCATGAGATCTCCGGATATGTTGGCAGTAAATACGGTCGTCGGATTATCCGAACACGTAAGTACCTCGTACTACGTTCATACCGATTTACAAGACAAGGTTGGCTTCTAGCAAAGCGCCATGCCTACCCAATTCTCCAGAAATATTCTTACAGGAATATATAGATCTGTATCAAGCGTAGTATACCGTAGTATTGTGTATATCGGCCCAATATCGGATAGTCACGTGCTAGGGCTGGGGCTGGATAAGTGTCTGCCCCGTCCGAAGCACATGTCGGATGTCTGGTAACTAGTCTCTATAATCGAATATGTATGACCTAGTCATAATATCCCGATGGTTGGGCAACACTTAATAGCACTAATACCGTATCCTGCGTGACATCATCTCCACTACAACTGAAGTGATACTTCCATCTTGACATCACACCCAATACACTACGACTCTCTGATAAACCCAGAAGTGGTGTACGTAGAACCGGTTAAAGACATGTGCCACCAAGACCAAAGTCTATCGATTATCGTAAGTATTAGCGATGTAAGTCTCAGGTTAAGACCATACACACCTACCCTGATTTCAGCCTCCCATAGACACATAGTCATAATACCAATGGGATTCCGAGGGGTCTATCCAGAGCGAAGCTGTTTCCCGTACCATCGGTGAAACACGACCTCCTATCGCACTTGCATAAGTATCCAATACTTATATATATGAGAACTATGCCGTTGTGCCCTCACAACGCGCACAAGTGCAATACTAGCCTATTCCGCATTATCGATGTCATGTCTCGATATTACTCCGACTAGGGATATTTAATGATTAATCCTTCGTGGACTGATACTGTCTCATATCATCTCAATCTAGGAACTAATCATATGGACCTCTCTTCATTTATACACTTATGGTGATCTAATCACAAATGATGAGAGTGCAATTTCCTTGTCACATAGTTAATTTGTACAACAACACCGTGATCTGTACAAATAGTGACGCTATGGGTCATTTTGTCCAACACGAGTAGCGTTCGTAAACGCGTTCGAATGGTAAACAGAAGGTTCACATACGTATAGCGTTTGATAACACGTTCGAACGGGACCAGACCTGATGCATGATAAAATAAAGGAAATACCTGTGTGTTCGAGTAGCGTTAGTAGAAGTGTTCGAACAATAAACATAAGTTTTGCGTTCGTGTAGCGTTTGAGAATGCGTTCGAACGGGACTTGACCTGATGAAACAAAACGTATTCGTGTTCGAGTAGCGTTCATAAACATGTTCGAATGGTAAACAGAAGGTTCGTGTTCATATAGCGTTTGTAAACGCGTTCGAACGAACTGAGACAGAAAACATGCGTTCGTCCGGCATTCTGAAACGCGTTCGAACAGGGTTACGGCAGTGACCTCAAAAAAGCCCGAGGTGGTTATGAATACTTCGTCACTTTTATTGACGATTTTAAAGATATGGGTATGTTTACTTAATGCAGCACAAGTTAGATACATTTGAAAAGTTCAAAGAGTATTGTGCTGGGGTTGAGAACAAGTTAGGTAAAAGCATCAAAATTCTACAATCAGATCATAGAGGAGAATACCTTGATAGAGATTTCGAGGAATTCTTAGTTGAGCATGGAATTGTTTCATAGCTCACAACACCTGGAAAACCAGAACAAAATGGTGTGCAGAAAGGAGAAATATGACCCTACTAGACATGATGAGATCGATTTTTAGTTATAGCACTATACCCAGTTCATTCTAGGGATATGCATTGGAAACATCAATGTATATCCTTAATGTAGTTCCTTCTAAGTCTGTTCCTAAGACTCCCTTAGAGTTGTGGAATGGTCGTAAAGCTAGTTTGCGACATTTCCATATAGAGGGGTGTCCAGCACATCTGCTCTAAAGAAAAAGACTACTGAGTTGGAACCACATTCACATGTGTGCCTATTTATAGGCTATCCTAAGTAAACTAGGGGTGTATTTTTATAGTCCAGAAGATAATAAAGTGTTTGTATCGATAAATGCTATTTTTCTTGTGGAGGACTGTATGATAGAGTTCAAACCTCGAAGTAAGGTGTTACTTGAGGAGTTGCTTGTTGGTATGACTAGTGATCCACTGTCAAATGTTGACAAAGACATAACATCTTCTATATCTGAGAGTCAGATGCAAGTTTTTCAGGATACTATACCACCTAAACGTAGTGGGAGGATTGTGAGACAACCTGAACACTATCTAGGAAATAGTGAGGTACAAGTTGCTGCATCTTGTAATGGTATAGATGATCCATTGACCTATCTTAGTGTTGGATAATATGACCCATAGCGTCACTATTTGCACAGATCATTGTGTTGTTGTAGCAAATTAACTATGTAACAAGGAAATTGCACTCTCGTCATTTTGTGATTAGATCACCTTAGATATATAAATGAAGAGAGGTCCCTATGATTAGTTCCTGGATTGAGATGATATGAGACAGTATCAGTCCACGAAGGATTAATCATTAAATATCCCTAGCCGTAGTATTATCGAGACTGGACATCGATAATGCGGAATAGGCTAGTATTGCACTTGTGCGCGTTGTGAGGGCACAACGACATAGTTCTCATATATATAAGTATTGGATACTTGTGCAAGTGCGATAGGAGGTCGTGTTTCACCGATGGTACGGGAAACAGCTTCGCTCTGGATAGACCCTTCGGAATCCCATTGGTATTATGACTAGGTGTCTATGGGAGGCCGAAATCAAGGTAGGTGTGTATAGTCTTAACCTGAGACTTACATCGCTAATACTTACGACAATCGGTAAGCTTTGGTTTTGGTGGTTGGGGATCTTAACTGGTTCTGTGTTCACCTCTTCTGGGTTTATCAGGAATCGTAGTGTATTGGATGTGATGTCAAGACGGAAGTGTCACTCCAGTCATAGTGGAGATGATGTCACGCAGGATACGGTACTAGTGCTCTTGAGTGTTGCGCAACCAATCGGGATATTGTGACCAGGTCATGTATATCCGATTATAGAGACTATGTTACCAGACATCCGACATGTGCTTCGGACGGGGCAGACACTTATCCAGCCCCAGCCCTAACACGTGACTATCCGATACTGGGCTAATATACACAATACTACGGTATACTACGTTTGATACAGATCTATATATTCCTGTAAGAATATTTCTGGAGAATTGGGTAGGCATGGCGCTTTGCTAGAAGCCAACCTTGTCTTGTAAATCGATATAAACGTAGTACGAGGTACTTACGTGTTCGGACAGTCCGACGATCGTATTTACTGCCAACATATCCGGAGATCTCATGGGTCGCTTCCTGAAGATTCACCGATGATGTATAACTCGCACTTAATTAATCAGGGAATTAATAGAAGAGAGAGATAGAATTAATCTGGGTGATTAATTCGATGAGAGAGAAAATTAATCTGGGATTATTGCGGAGATATTTTATCTGGGATAAAATATTAATTAAAGAGAGAGACGATTAATTTTGAATTAATCGATAAATTAATATATTCGATATATTAATCGAAATGGATTTTGACGCGGAATTAAAATAGATTTTTAATTCGGGCGAACGAATTAATTTAGAATTAATTCGTTAGCGACGTGAATAGTGATTTCGCTAGGCGTAATCATTTAATTACGACGCGACGGAAAATTCGTTAATTTGGAATTAGCGAACCCGAGCCCGAGAGTGATTGCGAGCGCATTCGCATTTCGAATTCGAGCGCGGCACGCGAGTCATATCAAGCGTCAAATCGTTTGTCACATCATGCGTCAAATCAATTGTCACTTTGAGTGATGTGACTTGACAACATGTCACTTTATTAAAGTGATGTGATGTGACTTAAAGTAAAAGTAAAGGAGATGGAATATGAAAAGGTTTGGAATATATATATGTTTTATTTATTTTTTGAAATAAATGAATAATATATATTACTTTTTCTTTTCCCTTTTTACATTCATTAATTCGGTCCTCTCTCTCTCCAACATGCAAGATACGGTTTCTCTTTTCCCTATCATTTTCTTCTCATCTTCTTCACGGCTTCACTGCCGATTTTCTTCTTGATTTTTCTGGTTTCACCGAATTTTTGAGAAGCAAATTGAAGAAGGCTTAGTGCTAGCACACCATGAGTGATACATAGGTGATAGGGAAGTGTCTTCATGAGCTTGGATTTAATTTTTGAAGCTTGAAGCTTTGAGCTTCAATGGAGTCCATGCATGGCCGATTCTTGGAGGAACCAAACCAGTCCAAACCGAGCAACCCACTGCCTTGGAGAGCTGTTCCCGTGAGCTTGGAGGAAGCAAAAACGCAACTTGTGTTCATTTCATCAAAACCGAAATTCAATGTGAGTATATTCCGCACCTCCTTTGATGTGTTCATATGCGGTTTTTATGCATGATTTGTTGATCTTGGGACTTGATTTAACTCCAACAATGGTATCAAGAGCTTTTGATGCATGAAAACCGAATTAGGGTTCTTGAGCAAATTTGGGGCTTTTTGATTTTAGCTTGATTCTGACAAATTGATTCTTTAAGAATGCTTATATTTGATTGAATTTGAGTTATATGTAATCAATTTGATAAAAAATAATTGGATGATGGATTTTCCCCAATTTGCTTAATGTTGGTCAAAACTTTAATTTGGGCAAACTCGATTTAGGCATGATTGGTTGAATTGTTTGATGAAGTATGCTTGAATGAGGTTGAATTGAAGTTGTGCATGATCAATTTCAAGAAAATTGGATTAGATCAATTTTCCCCAATTCTTTAGGTTGAACATGAAACTTGAAATTGGGTAAAATGTGTTTGAGCATGTTTTAATGAATTGGATGTTTCAGTATGCTTAGAACATGTTTAATTGAGATGTGTGTGATCAATTTCGTGAAATGGATTGGATTCAATTTTCCCCAAATTGAAGGCTTGGCCGAAAATTGCATAACCCTAATGTCTTGGTAATTTTGTTTTGTTTGATCATTGGATGGCTTAAAACAATTGGGTAATGTTGTATTGAAGTTTAATTGGATTGAATTTTGATTTGGAACATTTTACCCAAAATTAGTGGGTTGGCCGAAATCAAAGGCATGAATTCATGGTGATTTTTGTTGTTTGATTCATTGGATGAGTTAACTGATTTGGGAAATTATGATTGT
>SKCR01034088.1:0-32604 GCA_019454045.1 Zanthoxylum bungeanum
ATTTGCCCTAATAAGTCTAGCATCATATCAATACTTTTATTGGACATTCTATTCATCACTTTAATGTGTAATAATTTCACAATGAAATTCAAAATCGACATCCCAGCACCTAAAATGGTTTTTTTTTGCCTCATCAAGTAGTTCACTAAATAAAATTTGATCATTTCCACCTAAAACTGGTATGTCAACGCTAACACTATGCCCAACTTGTGGACATTGTAAGTCATGCAAAGCATCGGTTATCTTATCGTTTGCAGGTTGATTGTAACTACTACTCATTTCACCGGAATAAAAAAACCGTGATTGAGAATTATACTGCTCACCATGATAAATCCACGTACGGTAAGTTGGTGATATTCCCGGCATGTATAAATGATTATGAATTTCATCTAACCGTTTCTTTTTCCTAGTCAAACAATTTGTACATGGACACCGAACACGACATTTTGTATCAATGTGTTGCTTTGCTGATTCCATGAACTCATACACTCCATTACGGTATTCAATAGTCAATCTATCCACCGAGCTCATCTAATTCTATCCATTTCAGCCAAATATCTAAATATAAGAATATAATTATTAGACATCATATTACACTCATCAACATCACCAATTCATAATTATTTATTTAAGCATACACATATATATTCACTTAATTAATTAATTAGTCACAAAATAAACATATTAGTTAATTAACTAATCTACATATATGCATCATACATTACTAACACAAGGTATATAATAAACATAATTATAAAAAATGAAAAATCATAGTTTTTAGAAAGAGTAAAGTGAAATTAATTAAGTGAGAGTACTTATTTTTTGCAAATATAAAGAAAAATAATAAAGAGATATGAAAGAAAACTTACCTTATGGAAAATTAATTAGAGTTTTATTGAAAATTTGTAGGAGAGTTGTGAGGTTGTAGATGAGAGACTAAGATTGAAGAGGATGAGAGAAAGAGCAGAGGGGAAAGAAGGGTTGGTGGAGCTGCATTTTAATATAATTTTAGCATCGAATAAAAGAATTTGACGCTAAAAATGTGACATTTAGCGTCGAAATTGAATTTTGACGCTAAAGGTATAGGGACTGTCGGTGATATTGTCATAATCCTTTAGCGTCACAAAATTTTTCGACGCTAAATGTCAAATTATTAGCGTCGAATAATTAATTACGACACTAAAAGTGTACTTTTAGCGTCATAATTTATTCGATGCCAAAGGTAAGGGGAATAGTTAAAAACTTTTAGCGTCGACATAAGTTCGACGCTGTTTGGGCCAAAATTGACCCAAGGGCAAAAACGACATCTCACGACGAAGCCAAAAGCCCATCAACCGATCGAGCCCATACCTAAAGATGTTATGCATATCAACGGACACCAGTTACAAAGCTAATATAAAAGAAACAGACACATAATTGTAGCCATTAAGATCGAGAGTTATGGGAAGAAGATGAGATCTTCAGTTATCTATCATGAAATATCTGAATTAAACCCTCAATAAAGTCGACTCCAACGGGCAGATTCACGGGGAGAAGCCTATAAAAGAAGAAAGGAAAGACAAGAAAGAGGGAGGGATCAAAAGCATTAGACACCGAATATCTAGACATTTCTACGATTGACCGCCCTCACGGCCCACAAACCTAGATTAAGGTATATATCAGACCTTGATTTATTTATCTTACTTCATCACTACATAGGCTAACTTGAGCGTCGGAGTGCACACGGTCCCCACCACACCGGTGGACAGATCACTCCTTATTCGCTTTATTTATTTTGCAGGATTCAATCGCGCCCTACAGAAAGAAAATCTCGATTGTGGCCTTGATCTAAATCTGCGTCCACAATTTGGCGCCCACCGTGGGGCTCGACAATCGAATCGCGCAGAAGTAAAGCATTCAATCAGACCAATCAAGAATGGCCTCAAACAACGAACAAATGCCGGACCAATTGGCGACACAACTAGCCACACTCCAAGAACGACTCAAAGTTCTTGAAGAAGAAAATTCGACGATGCGAATTTCGAATGAAAGTTTACGGCAAAGGTTGGATCACCTGTCATCCGACCCGCAACATCACCTCCAAGGCCAGACCAGCAGTGGAGGTAACCAAAGCAATCCAATTGTTCCCCCTATATCAGGCGAGCCAGAAAGCAACCAGCCTCCAGCTACTCTACCTATGGATCAGACCCATCTAATGGCCATTCACTCAGGAGGGAGATGGTGGAATTCAAAGAAGCAATTCTGTCAAGACTACCAGGAGTGAAACTTCCGATTAGGAAAAGCAGGGCCGGGGCAATTTCAGACACACCATTCGACGAGTCAATTGTAGCAGTTGAATTGCCGCGAAAATTCAGCCCACCAGAAATGAAGCAATATGATGGGACTACAGATCCTGACGACCATGTTATTCACTATAAATTTAAAATGATGTCAACCGGCTTATCCCCGAGCCAATGGGAAGCAGGAATGTGCAGGTGTTTTGGGGAAACTCTGGCTGGGCCAGCTTTAACATGGTTTATCAATCTCCCATGCAGATCTATTAAGTCGTATCAGGAATTGGCGGACAAGTTCGTACAACACTTTGCGAGTTCGTGCAAGCTGGAGAAGACAACAGACGACCTTAACGCAATTCAGCAAAGGAAAGGAGAGTCACTACGAAGCTACGTTGCCCGGTTTAACCGCGAACGGATAACCATTCCCGATCTCCATCACCCCACGGCGGTCGAGGCATTCAGGAATGGTCTTCTTTATGATAGTTGTCTTTATAAGAAATTGACAAAATTCAGATGCTGCACGATGGACCAGGTAATGGCAAGAGCTCAAGTAGAGATCAGGTGGGAAGAGGATAAAAGGAATAAGAAAAAAGTAGATGAAACCAATTCACGAGTAGACCGAAGGCATACTACTTTCAGACGACCCAGGTCAGATTTCCCCTCCTCAGCTGAAAGAAGGAACCTACATAGGGATGAATGGCGACCACACAACAGGAATTCGGACACACGACGAAGACCGTATAAAGATCGGGAGGATCTACCTGCAAGCAAGCCTCGACTTCCGGACTACAATTTCACGATTTCTCCCGGAGAATTGGTTTCGGTACTCAAGAAGTTGGGAAATGAGGTTAAATGGCCTCCACGATCCAGGGATAGTTCGTCAAAAAAAGACACTAAGAAGTGGTGTGAGTTCCACAGGGACTACGGTCACACGACCGCCGAATGCGTAGCATTGAGACTGGAAGTGTTGGAATTATTGAATAAAAGATTTTTGAAAGATTTACTTACCGACAAGGGGAAGCTACATTGACTCGTAGGGATGAAAGAGACAGACAGGGGGATAATCCAACCCAGCCGCCCCCTATTAATAACACTGTTAATGTGATTTCAGGAGGATCAGGAATTAGTGGGGCAACCTATTCGGCAGCAAAAAGACATTCAAGGGCTCTGGCGACCAACGCGTCTCACACCTTAATGTCTGTGGAGAGAACCACCACAGGTTTGCTAATCGAGTTTCCAGACAGCGGGGATTCACTTGATTTGAATCCACACCATGATGCTTTGGTCATTTCCCTGCAAGTGGCTAATTTCATGGTCAAGCGTGTGCTGATCGACACTGGCTCCTCAGCAAACATAATTTTTGCCAGTGCTCTATCCGACATGGGAAAAGAATTGGATAATGTCAGTAGACGGACAACAGTTTTGATCGGTTTTAGTGGGGAACAGAAAATGACTATGGGGGAAATACAATTACCAGTTTATGTTGCAGGTGTCAATAAGTTAACTACCTTCTTGGTGTTGGATAGCCCTTCGGCTTACAACTTGAATCTACACTATGAATGCTATAGGAAAATGAAGAACAAGAAGAAGTTTGAAGAATACCTTAGGAAAACACTTGAGAGAGTTCTCGACTTCCAAATGAGGAAAATGAGACTCCTCAAACATATTTATACACACCTGAAAAATTTGGCGCCAATATTCCCGCCAAAAACTCCTCGTAAAACGTGCTAGGGTTTGCAGCTAATCAACCTTAATAGACTAGGTATAAAAACAGAGCGTTGGACGTCAACAGGAGATATCCCCCCAGATTAATTTCTGTCGAGTAGATTAAGTTATTGCTACTCACTCTCTCTCATACGACAATGTCGAGTGAAAATCGCCCCTGAATCACTTCCTGGTTCAGTCGACAGGGGACATCCCCCAGATTGACTCATGACGAGTCAGATGAAATTTGCTACTCACTCTTCTCATACGACAATGTCGAGTGAAAATCGCCCCTGAATCACTTCCTGGTTCAGTCGACAGGGGACATCCCCCAGATTGACTCATGACGAGTCAGATGAAATTTGCTACTCACTCTTCTCATACGACAATGTCGAGTGAAAATCGCCCCTAAATCACTTCCTGGTTCAGTCGACAGGGGACATCCCCCAGATTGACTCATGACGAGTCAGATAAAATTTGCTACTCACCTCTTCTCATACGACAATATCGAGTGAAAATCGCCCCTGAACCACTTCCTGGTTCAGTCGACAGGGGACATCCCCCAGATTGACTCATGACGAGTCAGATGAAATTTGCTACTCACTCTTCTCATACGACAATGTCGAGTGAAAATCGCCCCTGAATCACTTCCTGGTTCAGTCGACAGGGGACATCCCCCAGATTGACTCATGACGAGTCAGATGAAATTTGCTACTCACTCTTCTCATACGACAATGTCGAGTGAAAATCGCCCCTGAACCACTTCACGGTTCAGCCGACAGGGGACATCCCCCAGATTGACTCATGACGAGTCAGATGAAATTGCTACTCACTCTTCTCATACGACAATGTCGAGTGAAAATCGCCCCTGAACCACTTCCCGGTTCAGTCGACAGGGGACATCCCCCAGATTGACTCGTGACGAGTCAAATGAATTGTGCAATTCGCTCTTCTCATACGACATGTCGAGTGATAATTGCCCCTGAACCATTTTTCGGTTCAGTGGACAGGGGACATCCCCCAGTTTGACAGTCAACGGGATGAATCCAGATAACAAATGTCGAGTCAGATGGTATTGTGTTATTTACTCTTTTCACACGACAATGTCGGGTGAAAATTGCCCCTGAACAATTTCTCGTTTCAGTCGACAGGGGACATCCCCCCAGTTCGATTCATGTAGAGTCAAAAGTTGAAGTCTTACGGACTAAGCCAACAGGACATACCCGTTTAACTCACGTCGAGTCAAATATAGGCACTGATATCCACTCTTCATACGACCAAGTCGGGTAAAAGCCTGAGGGGTCATCCCCATAGAATTTGTGTCAATTCCAGATCAGAATATGATAACCACATCTCATACGAGTGTGTCAAATAAAGCTCCTCCCAAATATACAGTTTGGTCAACCAGAGACCCTCATCTTCCTCGACAGAACGAAGGGCATTCCCAATTCACACGACATATTAAAAGTGGATTCAATCATGCTTAATATGGATTTGGGGTTTACCCCAACCAAGGATAAACCCATGGCATTTCATTTGCACTCTGCGACACCCAAATCAATTTACTCCTAAATCATCGTGGTACAGACGTATAAAGCTACTCATAAAGATTCATACGACATGACGGATACTCTTCAAGCCTAGGACTACCAGACTTGGAGAGTAGGGGACAAACTGTTTGGGCCAAAATTGACCCAAGGGCAAAAACGACATCTCACGACGAAGCCAAAAGCCCATCAACCGATCGAGCCCATACCTAAAGATGTTATGCATATCAACGGACACCAGTTACAAAGCTAATATAAAAGAAACAGACACATAATTGTAGCCATTAAGATCGAGAGTTATGGGAAGAAGATGAGATCTTCAGTTATCTATCATGAAATATCTGAATTAAACCCTCAATAAGTCGACTCCAACGGGCAGATTCACGGGGAGAAGCCTATAAAAGAAGAAAGGAAAGACAAGAAAGAGGGAGGGATCAAAAAGCATTAGACACCGAATATCTAGACATTTCTACGATTGACCGCCCTCACGGCCCACAAACCTAGATTAAGGTATATATCAGACCTTGATTTATTTATCTTACTTCATCACTACATAGGCTAACTTGAGCGTCGGAGTGCACACGGTCCCCACCACACCGGTGGACAGATCACTCCTTATTCGCTTTATTTATTTTGCAGGATTCAATCGCGCCCTACAGAAAGAAAATCTCGATTGTGGCCTTGATCTAAATCTGCGTCCACAGACGCTACAATTACAACTTTTAGCGTTGTATTAAATTTTTGACGTTAAAAGTTGAACCTTTTTGCGTCCAAAAGTTATTTCGACGCTAAAAGTTTGATATTTAGCGTCGAATATATTAATCGACGTTAAAAGTAATTATTAGCGTCGAAAATAATTTCGATGCTAAATTATTGGACGTTAAATGTACAATTTCTTGTAGTGCACATATCATTCTTATATAAATAAACATAATACTAATCATCTAACTATTAAAACAAACAAAATCTATTAAGAAATAAGGGATTGTATGTCTTTTTTGAAACATTAAAATTTTTTGTCATTATCTTTAAATATTAGGGTTAATACATTTACTGTGCATCCTCACATGTCGTTTTTATATTAAGAAATAGATGTTATATGTCTTTTTTAAAATGTTAGAAGATTTTATATTATTTTCCTTAAATATTATGGTCTAACAGTCATTTTCCCTTCTTAAGAAGAGAAAAGAAAACGAAATGCAAAAAAATATGTCTATCTGAGCACGCGTGTGATCTCACACTCGTAAGGGTGGCAATGGGTCGGGTCGGGCCCGGGCTTTGATAAGCCCGGCCCGAGCCCGACAATTATTTTTTTAGCCCGAGCCCGAGAAAAGCCCGGCTCGAGCGTCTGCCGGGCCGGGCTGGGCTGGCCCGGGCTTTATCCGGCCCGGTTTTTTATTAATAAAAATTTTAATATATTTTTTATTTATTATATAAATATTTATATATATATATATATATAATTTATTATATAAATATAAATATATATAATATTTTTTAAGCCCGAAACCGAGCCCGAGCCGGGCCTCTACTTCGCGGACCCGGCCCGGGATTTTTTAACCCCAGATGAGCCGGTCTGGGCCCGGATTTTTTTGCTACCATTGCACACACGTGCATGCGCGTTCAACATGCAAAACCCTAATATATATATAAGAATTCTTCATAGTAATAAAAAAATAAACTTTCTTCTCATAACCATAAATAATAATATCAAAACTATGTCAAGGTCAAAACCCTAAGCCCTAAGAAAAGTCAACTTTTTTTTTTTTTTTTGATGCTAAACCAATCTTCAAGATCAAGTGCACCTAGATGGTTTGACTCCAGCCAGGCGGCAAATTTTGACGGTCGTCGAGCTCTGACAAAGCCATAAATCAGATCTAGTGGAAGCCACATAAGCAGAGATGCAATCTAATGCTAGTTTTATATGACCTAACAATTAGAGAAATTAATGATGAATTAATAATGATCAAGTCTTCATAAGGATCATGCATTCTCGAGCAGCTCTTCTTCCTTGTGCATATGTATACTCATTAGTAGTTGGGATGGTAAAGGACCGAATATAGTATATGAATATTAATATTTGTATCCATTATATTCAATTAACGGGTATGTAAATTATTCTCTTACATATCATTAATGTAATGGATTCTTGTTTTAGCACCTGCGGCCCCCATCCCCATGGAAAATTTTACCATCCATAATATTTGTTCTTTGATGTGGGCGGCATCATATTATAAAATACGAAAGCTCTCATTAAAAAAATACATACTTTAATATATTAAAAGACCTAAAAAACACAATTTGATTAATGGGCGTCCATATTTTATATAATATTGACGCCCTCACTTGAAAATAATTTAAACTTAAAGACAAAAAAACACACACTATCAAATGCATCGTGTACTTAAATATATTGGAACTCATATTTTTTTATCTTTTAACTTGATATTTATTTTGGTAAACTGAGATCCCTTGTTGGAAGGATATATGTATGTATATATAAGCTAATGTTTGTATACTATATATTTATAGACTGAGTCAATGTGAAGATTCTGGAGTTTATTACTTATTAGTGTCCTGTAATTGGAATGATGCCTAATTAATGGATTAATTTTGTCGAGGCATTTCACATGGTTACTAGTTCTAAGTTCTAACGAGTAACAGCTTCTTGGAAAGAGAGCAATATTTTTTTTATTTTTTTTTTATTTTTTTGCTGAGTTGCTGCATGTTTTGTTTGTTTAGTTTTAGCTTTGATCATGTGAAGCAATCCGTAAATGAGTAATCATTCTTATTGGTTTATTCTATTATAACCAACCAATAAATTTCACATGTGCTGGTTAATTAATGAGGAAAAAGAAAACCAATTAGTTCTGACTTTACATTTAAAACAATCTGAATTTGATTCTCATATTCATCAGTTTTGAGTTAAGTTATGTTAAATATTTTATAATTTTCGGTTACGCGTATAATGATAATTAATTATTAAAATTTAATTATATATAAATCTTATTAAATAATTATCAATCTCAATTTTTTGTTTAAAAAAAAAAAAAAAAAAAACCTCATTATAATCTAAACAAGAGAATAAGGAATTGATTTTCCTCCACCAATTTTAAAAGGAAAAAAATTATTTAATTTATGTCTGTACATAGATTTGGAATGAGATTATGGTGGGTATAATAATAACGAAATCTAAGTACAAAAAACTGAAAAAAAAAAATGTGAGAATTTTTTTTTTTGGGTGTAGATTCTTTTTTTCCTCATAAAAAGTATACTATAATGCATATATTACAGTGTAATATTATGAAGCGTTAGTACATGCTTAATTACTAGTACATAATCCTATCCCGAATTGAAAATTTTCATTTTAACGAAGGTTTGGAATCATAATATTCTTTACGAACTTGCATGCATCTTAAGTTTTGTATTTCAAGTGATATTTTGATCATTACATTCATCTTCATCTCCTTATCTCAATCACCTTGTATTTATCCTTCTGTAATATTCATTATAAAAGCAATACAAACTGAAATTCGGTTCCCTACAAGCATACAACAACCAAACTCTATATTATTAATAGGGGGTGAATTGAGTTATTGTCTAATAATGCGGAATTTAAAATCTTTGCCGATTTTATCTTATCTTACCGATTTTGGCTTAGGTCGATTTTCTCTATTTCAATATATCACTTATATGCAAGTTTCTACACAATAAGCATATATATAAATGAAATCTTGCAATAAGTAAAGAGTTAGGAATAGAGAAAATAACACCGTGATTTATAGTGATTCGGCCAATAATTTTGTGGCTCACCCGCAACCAAGAGTTTTACACACTAGGTTCACTCTAAACCTTTACACTTTGAGTTTTAGATAAAGACTCACTCAAAAACCTCAACTATGAGTTTTAGATAAATGCTCACTCACAAACCTCTTACAAGTGTTTGAATAAAAGATTTACAAATACACTCGGGCACTCACAAAGATAATGAAGATTCTAAGTGTGAGTTGCTTACCCAAGTGTTCTAAGCTCACTACTAATGAATATGAAGGTGTAGTGTGTGAGCTTCATGTATGAGAGTGTATGAATATGAAAGTTTATAAAAATCTCTGTTTTTGCCTTAGAATAAAATGTATGAAAGTTCAAGATTAGTTGCAAAAACGAAATTGGGGCACAATTTATAGTAAAATGAAAATTGCCCCAACTAGCATGTCTGAGACCGGTATGCCGGTCTGGAAAAGCAACGGCTCTCAACGGCTATATTACAGTTTGAATATATACGTTGAGACCGGTATGGTAACTGATATGTGTACCGGTATGGTACTCACCGGTTCCAATGAGTATGCAAAAGCATAGGGCTCACCGGTATGGTCTGTGCCGGTTCCAGTAAGCATGTAAAGGTTTAGGCTCATCGATATGGTTACTGGTATGATGCATGTCGGTTCCAGTGGCTATGCAATCTACAGGAAGACCGGTATGGTAGGCCGGTATGGCACTGGTATGATTCGTTCCTGTTTCAGAGAGCTTGTAAACATAGCAGGTCCACCGGTATGGTGACCGGTCTCAGTACAAAATGCAGGATTTGAAGGTCTAAAATATTTTGCACATGACCCTAATGCATCTATATACATGTGCATGTGTCCTATGAGTTTAGATACTTAAGTAAATATTTCACTTACAATTAGATCCCTAAGCTAAGACTAAACAAGATTTTCTTCATTTTTCCGCTAGTCTTCACATTCACGCTCTTCACCACCAACATGCTTCGACATCTTTTTGTAATGTCTCGCTAATGTGCGTCGAAAACTTCAAGTGTTGACGTCATCAAAATCCATCTTGAGAATATGTTGCTAAAATAAACACCACATGAAACTCACGGTGGTTTTTCAAATATTTACATCCACCCAGATCTTGATCTTTGGTAGATTTATTTCCATTCTGATCTAGATCTGTGGTGATTTTGTTTCCATCCAAGTCTTGATATGTGGTGATATTGTGAGTAGGGGTGTAATCGAGTAGGCATTCATATAAGCTCGAGTTCGAATCGAATTTTAGATATGTTGTTCGAACTCGACTCGTTAAGAAATATTGTGACCAACCTCGATTCAAACTCGTTTACTAAACGAGTCGATCTTCGTTCAAGCTCGAATTTAAAAAATTTCCTTTTTGGACTTTCTTATATACTTTTTCAAATTTTAAATAAATTCCCTACAAAAATCACACACACATATATGTATATAATCTGATTCGAGTTGTGTCTATATGATCCAAGTCGAATTTATTTCGAATAATACACACGAGTAAAAAAAGAGTTGAGACGAGCTTTTGTGAGTTAGTCTCGTTTAATAATCGAACTATTATTTTCGAGTCCAAATAGCTTATTTATTAAACGAACTGATCTCGAATCAAAATATAAGTCAAGATGAACTTGAATTGTTCATGAATAACTCGGTTAATTTACAGCCCTAATTGTGGAGTTTTTTTTCTTTTTTCTTTATTGTTTTTTTTTTTTGCCCAAATTTGAAACATAAAAATGTTTGAGATATGGAAAATTACAGGCTCTAGATTAATTGCAAGAGATCTATTATACTTGAAGAAAGAGGTTGTAAAAGAGCAAAACACTATTAATTTATTGATAGAGCACTAATATACTTTGTGCACGTTGGATGTTGATATTTATTACAGACAATTAAGTGTAATATGAATTGTGAAGCCATACAAGAGATATGGTGGACTGATACTATTGTATTAAAACATTATTAATTCAATCAATTTGGAGTTTTGATGAAAAAGTTTGGTCAATGATTTTTTGATGAAACTATGAAAGAAACATTTTCAAAATACTAGCTAGGTCCCACATTTGGAATAATCTTAGTTTTTATATCAAATGTTTTAAGATTTTGATTCCGAATTTTGTGTTGATTTTTTTTTTTTTTTTGATAAATTATGATCAATATTATTAGATAAAAATTTATAAGTAATTAAACATTAATTATCCATTACTATACATATAAACGTAGTAGAAGATTATAAAAAGATAAGCACAAAAATCTAAGTATTTGATACAAATACGATAATATATTTTTTTTCAAAAAAAACAACTATCATCTTTCTTAATAATAGATAACAAGTATAAATAAGTACTTTAATAATGTCCTCAAGAGACGTGATTTGATGATGAAAAATTCAGTATCTGATCTTCAGATTCATAATTCAAATTCAAGAAATTTATTTCTTATAATAACTTAGAATAACCGGAAATTTTATCAACCTCACATTTAATGCCTTAAATAATTTAATCTTCATGAATTGTGGTATATAGCTCCCGATAAATCACACATAATTTCAGCATTAATGAAAGAGCACATGGGCTTCTGCTACATTCAGGGACATAGTGAATAACTTGTAGGTAAGCCTAGTTAGGTTTAGGCGGCGGAATCATGAAGTTTAAATTATTATTTTAAAAAGTATATATGTACGAACATTCTATTCCGAACCGGAACCGAAACCACCTGAAACATCCGGTTATAGGAATCGAAACTAAAATCGTAATTTTACAGTTCGGTTTCGGAATTGCCAATTCTGGTTCCGAAACAGCAATCAATAAAACTTAATAAAATAAAATAAATTTAATAATTAATTAGTGAAATAAAAAATTTAATCATGAAAACTTTTGATTATGTTGATATTTCTATAGTAATAGTTTTAATTTAGTTAAAACTAATTTAATTTTATTAATTTTTTTTATTAATGGGGTTCGGAATCCGAACAAGAACCGTAATTTTATGGTTTGATTATGGTTCCTCTTTTTGAGGAATCAAAACCGCCGATTCCGGAACCGCGAGGCCCTAATATATGATTATAATGATGATTATATATATATAATTTATGATATAATTATATTTTATTAATATATATATATATATTACAAATGTTTAAAATGATCTTGGCACCCTTTGATCTTAAAAGAACTTTACTTAATGTTGCTATTCAACAAACCCATAACCACATTAAAACACATCATGTGAGAGTTTTAATCAATAGTAATTTTACCGGTACCTATAGTTTATTTTTGGAAATATTGAAAATCACGTAGTTAAATTATCCGATCTGAGTTTAAACGGAACAAATAAAATCACTGGATGTCTCAGATTCTTATAAGAAATGCACCACTGGACGTATGGACTCGAACCCAAGACCTTACAACCAAGTTCGAAGCTTTTTGCCATTAAGACACACCTTAACGATTCAAATTGTATGAAGCAGTTAGATTTTCAATTTTCTTCGTTTTAATATTGTTGGCAGGTGATTTTAGTTCCAGGGGCAATATCGGGATAGTGCTTCCGGGACAATCCTCCTCCAACCGTGAATTTGTTTGGTTATGGGGGACCAAAAGCAAATTTAGCAGAAAACAAAGTAAACATAAAATCGACAAGAGGGTTTTACGTGGTTCGGCGGAGTGAATCAAACCTACGTCCACGGTCACAAAGTAGAGTGTTGATTTTATTACTAAACCGGGCTCGGCCGACCTCTTTTCAATGGTGGTCTAATGTTACCGAGCTGTTTGTTTTTGTAGTGCTTTTACAAATGATACTTTTTTAATGAGATTTTTGCTAACCAACCTTTTCAAATGAGATTACCCATCCTTTTATATACTAAAAAAATAACACTATTCTCTTATCTATATGACGTCATCCACGAGAATTTACTGTCGATTGATGGGCTCTCTGCCCCAACTGCTTCGCCGAAAGTAAGCATGCCATCTGACTCTCCATTAAATCACTCTGTTTTGGGCTCTGCCATACACAACAATCATGAAAACAGCCTGTAAAGATCTTTCATAAGGTGGTACATGTCAGAGGATGACCTTGCAAGTTGTTCTAATCACATCACAACTTTATGGATGGTGCAAGTCCCCGTGCCGTGCTTACACCATTATACCACGTCCTTGTTAGTGCTACCCCGACCTGTCCTACAAGTTCGGACGACTGAAATAATGGTCGTCCTTCCTTGCCGAGTTACATGACCGGGTTGAACCCGAGGTTTTTGATCACATCGTTTCTCCTCGGGTCGGCAGTAATGGACCAGGTCGGGTCGGCCTCTACTGATGCCCATTCTGAATATGATATCTTCTCATAAGGCCAGGTCGGGTAATGACCTCTGGTCGGAACATGACCTCTTCTGGTCGGGACATGACCTCTTCTGGTCGGGACATGACCTATTCTGGTCGAAACATGACCTCGTCTGGTCGGGACATGCCCTCTTCTGGTCGGAACATGACCTCTTCTGGTCGGACCACGAGTCGGACCACCTCGGGCTTGGGTCCCTCTGTCTGGCTTCTCATTCTTTTGAAAGGACTTCAGAACATCTATTGAGTGCAAACCTCATCTTACCATTCCTCGAGATTCTGACTTCTTGGGGACCGAAAACCACCATCAATAATTGTCTCATAGTTCTCGGTATCAACGAGTAAGCGAGTTGGTGCCGGGAACTATAAAAAAATGGTGGTACATGAAGCCGTGGACTGATTTAGCGTCCTCAGGCTGATGTATACTCTTGATATGATGTTACCCCAGAGGGATATGATCTTGCGAGGATCTGCAAAAAATAGAAAACATGCCACGAAGGAAAACTCACCTCCTTGGGCTATCATTAGAGCAACAAGACTTTGGGGGAGAAACTCCGACCCTGAGCAATCACAAGTCAACTGGCGGCAAGGGAATGAACCCTCATTGCGCCACCAACACTTGGTCATTGGGGAGAAACTTCGACCCTATGCTAAAAAAAAGGACTCGGTGGGACATAATCCAACCCCGAGCCATTATGAATACTTGGCCGTAAGGGAATGTTCCCTCCCTGCGTCAATCACTCGGTGGGACGTAACCCAACCCCGAGCCATCAAAACACATCGGCCTCAGCGGTACTAAAGTAGACCCGAGCCATAAAACACATCGGCCTCGGTAATACTAAAGCAAACTCGAGCCATAAAACACCTCGGCCTCGGCGGTACTAAAGCAGACCTGAGCCATAAAACACCTCGGCCTCGACGGTACTAAATCAGACCCGAGCCAATTAAACACCTCGGCCTCAGCGGTACTAAAACAGACCCGAGCTATAAAACACCACGGCCTCGACGGTACTAAAGCAGACTCAAGCCATAAAACACCTCGACCTCGACGGTACTAAAGCAGACCCGAGCCATAAAACACCTCAGCCTCGGCGGTACTAAAGCAGACCCGAGCCATAAAACACCTCGGCCTCGGCCTCTATATGGGCCATAATAAACAAGCATGTATAAACAAGTGTTTATTTAAGAAATAAAAATCTTTCTCATATTCTTGAGATCCACTGCACTTCTTACAACTCTTTGAGGGTTATTATAAGAGAGGCTCTACTGAAAATATCCTCTCAGCATCTAAGCATTCCAAGTACCCGACCTGATGACTTCCACTATCAACACTGGTCGGCCTCCAAAGACACTTGGTCTATGCACCACGGCCTCAGCGGTATTAAAGCAGACCCAAGCCATAAAACACATCGACCTCGACGGTACTAAAGCAGACCCGAGCCATAAAACACCTCAGCATCGGCGGTACTAAAGCAGACCCGAGCCATAAAACACCTCAGCCTCGGCCTCTATATGGGCCATAATAAACAAGCATGTATAAACAAGTGTTTATTTAAGGATTAAAAAATCTTACTCATATTCTTGAGATCCACTGCACTTCTTACAACTCTTTGAGGGTTATTATAAGAGAGGCTCTACTGAAAATATCCTCTCAGCATCTAAGTATTCCAAGTACCCGACCTGATGACTTCCACTATCAACACTGGTCGGCCTCCAAAGCCACTTGGTCTATGCACTCATCCAGATAATGTTTTTCACCAGATCTTCCAACTGCTCCATTCGTGGCATGTCCCCTTACATTATTGTATATACAATAAGCCCAGTTTTTTCCCTCATCAATCGGAAACCTCCTCAGGTCGGGCTCGACCAATAGACCTTTATCATGGACTTCCCGAATTATCTGGGCCATGGGTCTGTTCATGGGGGTGCACAATGTCCCCCCCGCGATATGGTTGACCTGGACAGACGGCCTCATCTCCTGAACTTGATTATCTTGAGGCGTCGGTCTGAGCTCCTTCTGCCCCGGGACTGGTCTCCTCATATATTTGCCCAAATTCTGCTGATTTTCCAACCTGAGTATTTTGGTCCTCCGGGTGCCCCCTCCTCGGGCAATCTTCTTCTCATCCTCTATCAAAATAAACTTCCGGGCCAACTCCATAACTGTGGCATAATCCGGTACGTCTTGGATCCTCAGGTGAGTCCACGACCTCCCGACCCTTAGAGCTCCCTTGAGACTTTCCAGCGCCTTCGATGACTCGTATGCTCCGACTTCGAGCACCAAATTGTGGTCCCTTTCAATAAAATTCTTCAGGGGCTCATCAACCCCCTGCTTCATCAGTCTCAGTGCTTCCGCCGTCTTTCTTAGCACACACGCTCATTTGAAATTTCGAACAAAAGATTTCCCGAGCTGAGAGAAACTATTGATGCTCACTGTAGTCAAACTTCTGAACCATAAAATCACGGGTCCGCCCAGGGTCAAAGGGAACACCTTGCAGATGGATTCTCTCACCATCCATTGAACCTCCATTAGCAAAACAAAACTTTCGACATAGGATTTGGGGTCGGTATGACATTTGTAGGAGTTCATAAATGGCATGGTAAACCGTCTAGGGAACTCTACTGACAAGACCCATTCTGTAAAGGGGGAAGCCGCTTCTCCGTCCTGACCATCGCCTTTATCTGCCTTCATGTTTTCTTCCCACTTTCTCATTTCTTTCCTGAACCAGTCCTTCACATGGTCGTCAGTATTATCACGCTGCCTCCCACGAGATTCTTCACGCCTGCTACTCCGATTACGACGTCCGTCGTGGCTGGACACCTCTCGATCTCCCCCACCATGTCTTTCATGCCCATCCTTCTTAAAATGTGGGCTATTACTGGAGGACTTTGGAGTTTGCCTCTCCTCTTCTCCTTCCCACACTCTTTCTGCCTGCAAGGCTCCGGTTATCACTACAGATCTCACCCTCTGGAGATCCCTCCTCCCGGGCTCATCATCCCCGCCCAAGTCTATAACCTTCTTTCCCTTCGCTATCTCATCTCTCCTCTGGCTTGGACCAGCCTCCAACATTTCATTGTTCATCTTTTCTAGGCTTCCCAGCTTTTCCATCATGGCTTTCATGAAGGTCTGGTTTGTCTCTCTTTCCTTCCTCATGTTTTCTTCCATTCTCTCCATCCACTCAGTCGTTGAACCCTCCGACGATATGTGGTTCCCGTCTCTTGCCATTGTCTTACTACGTCAAATTCTTTTTGCACTCTCCCCACAGACGGCGCCAATTGTTGATGGGTGATTTTAGTTCCAGTGGCAATATCGGGATAGTGCTCCCGGGACAATCCTCATCCAACCGTGAATTTGTTTGGTTATGGGGAACCAAAAGCAAATTTAGCTGTAGACACTTGTATTTTTGCATGAAAGCCCGATGATGAGCCTCGTTTGAAGGCACTACCTGATAAGTTACGGAAGTCGCAGGAAACGAACGTCGGAAGGGAAAATTCAAAAAATAAGTATGTCATCAGATTTTGTTCGTGTGTTCACTGCATGTGCGTTCGTCCAACGTTCGGAAACGCGTTCGAACGATCATTTATGTCTCCGTTTTAATGTTAGCCTCGACCCAAAATCCCCACAAGCCACATGCACAAGCCCAAAGAACCATGCCACACGCCTAAGGCCCACCAAAGCCCAATCCAAAAATATTCAACACATTAAACACATGTATAAATTAAATCAAATCCAAACAAATCATCTTCCTAAATTAAATAAATCACCTCCCAAATTAAAGATATTCCCCAACAAAATTATACATGATTTTTTTCCCTAAATAAACTAATTAAACACATCACTTTTTTGGCTTGATTTGTTTCCTTGTTTTGAAATCCCATGCACATGAGAAAACCCTAGCACACCACTATAAAAATAACACAAAACCAAACCCTAGGCTCCTTGGACATTCTCTCTCTCGGCCAAAATAAAAAAATAAACCCAAAAGCTCACGGGTCTCACTCTCTCACGTACACAGCTCCTCAACAACAAACATTCAAACCACCCTCATCAGTCAAAGACTCACGCTACATTCTCTCTTTCATTCAACAAACCCTCACTCCTCACGGCAGAAGCAACAAAGAAACCTAACCCCCACACACAGCCAAAACTAGTGACCAAATAACCCGAAAACAGTCCCCATAACCAATCCAGAATACGTAAAAACAGCCCCCACAATTTCCGAGAACAAACTGCACCAAAAAACAGTCCGAAACGGCGACACAAACCAGCAAAATAGCAGCAGAAAATGCAGAAAACAACAGCAGAAAACGTAGGAAAATGGTGGATAGAATGTTGAACCAGAGAACCTGAAAAGTGACGGAACGTTAACCCTTCCGATGACGACGTAACACACTTCCAAGAAGCAACTTAAAAGGTAAAACTTGATGGTACCATTTATTACTTTTTTTATTTTGTAGTTTGGATGCAGCACGCTCGGTTGGACATGAAATATGTCCAACCGGGTGTGCGAGGTCCTATATCAAAGACGACCAAACTCTTGGTCACATCTTTCTTTAATGTTCTGTTATTTATTTATCACACATTTATTTCATATCATTAGCTTTTTATCATTTTGCACGTTTGTCTCTTCGTTTATGTGTTGTTATATGCATTATCATACTTCACGTCTATTTTCATGATTGCATTGTGTTAACGCTTGAGTGTTACCTCTCGTGGTATATCGGATGGAATCCCAGACATAAATTTTGTAGCCGAATCCGAATGGACGGTAGTGCGGTCTATACTTGGGATACAACTCCACGTACCGCTTGGGGAAGCATTCCCGCATGTGTTTATTGCATTATGGATGCCACATTCGTCATCTCGTTCGAACGCGTTCCCGAACGCTACTCGAACGCGTGTATTCTGCCTCGCCCCCGTTCGAACGCGTTTCCGAACGCTTCACGAACGCGGGCATTCTGGACAGGTTTTTTTATCATGTCTTAGGTATTTTTGTGTTTATTGTTCCGCTATTTATTTTCTATGTGTTGTTTCTTTATTGTTAATCTAATGCGCATGGGCTAACTAGGTTGGATTAAAGGTCCTCTATTCGAGGGAAATGCCTAAATGCTACATTTATCACGATGTTTTGCCGCGCCGGACGAAGTACACTCGATTGAATGTGAAATGTGTTCAATCGGGCATACAAGGTCCCATATAATTTATTTTTTTATTCATGCATTGATAATCTAGTACGCATAGGCTAATCATATTGGATTAAAGGTCATCTATTTGAGGGAAACGCCCAAAGGCTACCTTTACCATAGTTTTGATGCGCCCTTCTTCTGTCGATCTTGTCATTTATCCTTTTTTTTGGTTGTTATGTTTTCATTCTTCACTTTACATTCCTGTTGCGCTAGTGCTTGAGTGTTGCCTTTTGCGGTATATCGGATGGAAATCCATACATAAATTATGTACCCGAATTCGAATGGACGGTAGTGCGGTCTGTACTTGGGATACAACTCCACGTACCGCTCGAGAAGCATTCACGCATGTGTTTGTGTATTTTTAGATACTACTTTGGTAACCTCGTTCGAACGCGTTCCCGAACGCTACACAAACATATACATTCTTCCCCAGTCCGTTCGAACGCGTTTCAGAACGCTACTCGAATGTGCATGTATTCTGTTTTATCATGCATCAAGTCTTATCCCGTTCGAACGCGTTTCCGAACGCTATACGAACGAGAACATTCTGTCTCATTTCCGTTCGAACACGTTTCAGAACGCTACTCGAATGCGCATGTATTCTGTTTTATCATGCATCAAGTCTTATCCCGTTCGAACGTGTTTCCGAACGCTGGACGAACGCACATACAGTAAACATATTTCTTTTCATCACATTTCATGCATGTTTGCTTCTTTGGCCATTCTTTTGCATTATGTACCTAATTATCTATTTTTATTAATGCTTTTATAGTTGTTATTAATTACATTATTGCGTTTCATTGTTTAATACGTTTATGAATTATGCATTTTGCCTTCATTTTTTTTACTTATGATTATGGGTGTGCAAACTTGTGTGTTGATTACATTATCTTGCATGTGTTACATAAGACTTGATTATACTATTGCATAAATCTTTTCATTACAATTGGCATAAGTAATGGACCATTTCGAACCCAACGGTTTGAGGTCTTCCCTTGCGTGGGGTGAGTGCGGCCTTAAATCATTTCTCAGTTCACACTGGGTGGCGACTCCATTTTATTTCTCCGGTTTAGTCCCTCGCGGGCTACTCCGTACTCCCGACTGGGCTGCGAGCCCGGACAGCGTCGCCCATTTCTGTGTTCTACAGTCTGGCGACTCCACTGGGGATAGAGAATCGGCCCCGAAATAATGTCTTGTAATGTTTGTGATTTTTGCTTTAGTTAACCTTGTCTACAACTGGGTTGGGACCAAAGGGTTAATAAAAATTTCCAAACTAAAGTTGATTTAACCAAATGTATTATTAAAGTTAGATAATTATTTGGTGTCTTCCTTCACTCACTACCTTTTTATAGCCAAAAGGAAAAGCTGAGAAGACATCTAGATAATCATTTACTCGAAGCTTACCTTATAGTATATTTAAAGTGATGAACTAATTTGGAGGATATGTTAGTTATTCCTGTCACCAAGGCGATAAGAGTCTAAGAGGTAAGGGTATTTAAGAGAGTTCGCTTCACCCTCCCTCTGGGGAACTTTCAATAGAGGAATCCATTTGACAGTTATTCATGTATCGTGAAGTCATTTTCGCTCGAAGCGGCGGATCATTATATGGCACCATCACTCGTTGGCACGTACCTTAGGATATAAAAAAGGTGCGCTCACTTGGTCGCTCGAACCCTTGAGTGGGGAGACCTAATTGTGGGCAATCATTCACCGACGAGAGCCTTTCTCTATACTCTTATAAACCCGCATGTGAACCATAGTTGTATGACCTATAGAAGCCACCTTTTTATGCTTGTGTTTGGGACCATCATCATTTGGATTCAGTTAGACTTCTTCTCATGAGATGTGAACTTGTTGGGCCATTTAAACTGGGACGAGTTTGTGTCTTATGACAATTGGGCCAAAATCTTCTAAAATACCGATGGGCCACTTTGTGTTTGGGCCCCATATCATTTGAAGTTGTTTAGCCATGTTATTGCAAAAGTGTAAACTTGTTGGGCCTTTTTCAACTGGGACAAGTTTACACCTCGCAATAATATGATTGAATGCTTTGAAATGATAATGGGCCAACTTGTATGAAAACATTGATGGGTTTAGAAAGTCCAAACATGATCCAAATATGCTAGAAGCATGAGTTCGATATCCGCACTGGCTTTCATCCAGAAAGGATACGCCTTGTTACGACATATTTGTATACTTTTGGACGTTTCTAAGTTCATCCCCATGACCACGGTTGTCGAAAGCCCAATTCGTCATTTCTAGACAATGGCATGATCTCATAATTCGGCTTAGTCCATGTTGTAAATGGGCGGTCTTTGTCTTTTACCGATGGAAAGGGACAGAAGCAGCCAAGGTTCACCCCGTAGCATATGAGAGAACGATTTTGTGTACCTTATATCGGTGCATAGAATAAGCCATATCTAGAACCAAAATAGGCTTACCACGAGTGTGGGAGAAATAAGGTTGGAATGATATATTCTGTTTGATCACCTCACGTATTTTATCTATTTCATGCATCACTCGCATACACGTACCATGCTAACTCATAATTTTAAAAGCCGCCATAGATACTTGTTGGGTTAGAGAAGAATGAAGACTCGTCAAAAGACCGTTAGCGAAAATGAGTGAGTCCGATAACGAGGGTTCTCGCATGGATCAGTTGGAGACTAATCTCACTAAGATTATCGAGCAGTTGCAAGCTTTGACCGCCGCTGTGGCCAATATGGCAGTGCCCCGTGCAGGAGGGGCATGAAGCTCTGATAATGTCAGGCGTGAAGAGCCTCTGAACATGATGAGTGATGAGATCTCTGTTTTTGATGATGACATGGCTGAGTATGCCGCGGGAATGGTAGCCGGGTCTTAGGCCGAGTTGCAGAAACTCAGGGATCAGATAGAGTCAGTTACCCGCAAGATGAGGGGTAAGCATGATGACCTACTAGACTATAAGGCGATGACTTTTGAGGAGCAGTTGTCTTCTCAGTTCAAGATGCCCGACATAGCCAAGTTCAACGGGAACCGGGATCCGAGGGTCCATATCCGACAGTATGTTTCTGTGATGAGTTCGATGGGTCTGTCGAAGCGTCAGGTTCAGAAGATGTTTGAGATGTCGCTTGAGGGGGCACCCGTGGTGTGGTATCATGGTCTTGAGAGGAAGGTCAAGGATGATTAGAGGGCATTGGCGGAGGCCTTTCTGAATCAGTATGTCACGGATTTGGAGATCGACTTGTCGCTTCGCGACTTGAAGAATACCAAACAGAAGTCGGAGGAGAATTCAAGGATTATGTAGATCGCTGGAGGAGCCAGCTTTTGAAGATGTAGACTCGGCCCTCGGAGAAGGACCAGATCAAGATGATCATCAAGGGCACTAAACCCTCTATTTACGGCAAGCTGAGAAGGATGACATCTATGATTGGTGATTTTCGACAGTTGAGGGAGACTGTTATGGATATTGAGGAGGAAGAAGCTGAGAACATAAAGTTTTATGGCATGAATAGGAGGACCGTCGGAGGGCCTTCAGGGACCAAGCCCGCTTCTGCTGAAGTTTCCGCCATCAAGAACAGGCGATTTTCTAACCTTGGTAAGCCTTTGTCTAAGGAGCTTGAGAAGTTGAAGAGGCAGAGGCTCCTAAAACCCTTAGAAGCTAAACCACTTCCACACCCTCCACCACCACACCTTAATATGAACCTATATTGTCACTACCACCAGTAAAAAGGCCATGATACCGACAACTGCGCCCGCCTCAGGCATGAAATCAAAGACCTCATTGACTCCCACAAAATACCTGACCCAGAAAAATAACAACCTAACCTACAGAGGAACCCCTACCCAATTATCACTCTGTTCCACCACCCACCTACATGATTGGAACCGGCCTACCCGAAAGCCTTGTCCTCCAAACCTTTGACCGCCAAGCCTTTTGCCTGGGGATTTGGGATAGTAGTAGTGAAGATGAGAGACGAAGCAGGGGAAAAATTTCTGGGAGAACTTCTCAAGCAGTGATGAAGAGAAGGTGAGGGGGATGACATGTAGAAGGTGTTTTTACGGTGATGTAGCAGAGAAAGGCAATGAAGTGTTGGCAGAAGGCAAAGAAGTGGTAGAGAACGTGGATAATACTGGATGAGATATAGTGCTACGTTAGTTGAAGAAGACGCGAGCATAAGTGAGCATTTGGGAGTTGTTGTGTGCATCTCAAGAGCATAGACGTGTCATGGTTGAGGCTTTGAGTAAGATAATGGTACCGGAGGATGCCAACCCTATAATGTTCGTAGGATCGGTGCAGAAGGAAGCTTTGCAAGTGATAACATTTTCTGAGGAGGAACTCCCGGTGGAGGGGAGAGATCACAATAGGCCACTGTTCATAAGAGCAGAAGTGAAGGGAAATATGACATCTTGCATGATGGTGGGTGATGGCTTATCTATTAATGTGTGCCCTTTGAAGATTTTGTCGAGGTTGGGTCTGAAGGCGACAGATTTGAGTCCCTCCAACATGACTATCAAGGCGTATGATGATAACAAGCGGGGAGTAGAGGGCACATTTGCTACGGTAGTCAAAGTGGGTCTAATTGAGGATGAGGTTGAGTTCACGGTACTTGATATCCCGACTATTTTTGCTTTGCTTTTGGGGAGGCCATGGTTTCACAACCTTGGGGGCATGCCCTCCACTTTGCATCAGGTCATCAAGTTTCCGTACAGGGGAGAGATCATCACCATCAGAGCTGAGGTAGACAATGCTGTGGCCGCTTTGGAGATATAACTTTTCACAAGGTTCTAAGTGGCGGTAAGCTTTGAGGAGTAGGTGGATCCTAAGGTGGCTAGGATCATGGAGAAAATGAAGTTTGAGCTGGGCACGGGATCGGGTGTTGGAGGAGCACTGCCAGACTTCAAGGGGCAAACCACCAAGAGAGGATTGGGGTACAAATCCGACGAGGACAAACTGAAGACTAAGAAGAAATGGCTGAAGCTGACAGAATACTTCGTGAAAGCTACGGGGTATCAAGGAGAACCTGAACCAGTGGAAGTCAACGGGATCATGGTACTAGGATTTGAGATCTTCTAGGACGTGATGGGCAAGGAGCTGCAGACATAAGAAATTGAAAAGGATGAAGACAAGTGGGAGAAGGAGCTGATGCAGTTAGAGAGTCTGACACTCGAGGAGAGGAAGGAGACAGAGGAAGACAAGGCTGCGGATGACGAAGACATTTATTTCCCTGATTTATTTGATTGTAATCCTAAAGACATTCATTTCGCTTATTTACCCGAGTCTCTTCCATCTAACTCGCACGACATGAACATATTTGACATGAACTCAACCAAAATAAGCGCATTTAACATTGGTACGCCTGAAAGCCCCAAGGAAATTCTAATTGCGAGTGAGGTTACCTCTGAGGAGAGGAAGGAATTAGAGGGAATGCTAATCAAATACGCTAAGGTATTCGCTTGGTCCTACGAGGACATGCCCGGAGTAGATAGAAGTATCGCCCAACACGCAATACCGACTTATCCAAACATGAGACCAGTAAAGCAGAAACTCCGAAGAATGAGACCAGAATGGGCCAAAAAGGTTAGAGAAGAAGTCAAGAAACAGATAGACGTGGGATTTCTAGAAGTAGTGAAATACCCCGAGTGGTTAGCAAACATCGTGCCAATGCCGAAGAAAGATGGGAAGGTCAGAATTTGTGTGGATTATATAGACCTTAACAAAGCTTGCCCAAATGATGATTTTCTTTTGCCCCACATTGACGTACTGGTTGATAGCGCGACTTTATCCGTAATGTACTAATTCGCGGATGGGTTCTCAGGATACAATCAGGTCCTTATGGCTGAAGAGGACAAGCATAAGACCGCTTTTGTGACTGAGTGGGGCACATATTGTTACAAGGTGATGCCGTTCGGGCTCAAGAATATGGGAGCCACTTATCAATGGATGGCCACTACGTTATTCCTTGACTTGATGCATAAGGAGATCGAAGTATACGTGGACGACATGATGGTAAAGTCGGAGACGAGAAGCGGACACATAGAAGCGCTAGAGAAGTTCCTTCAGAGAGTCGATAAATACAACCTGCGACTAAATCCCAAGAAGTGTGTGTTTGGGGTAACGTCGGGAAAATTGCTAGAACATACGGTAGGAATGTGAGGAATAGTAGACCCGGAGAAGATCAAAGCGATTACCGAGATGTCTGCACCAAAGACGGAGAAAGAAGTTAGAGCCTTCCTCGGGAAAATCCAGTACATCAGTCGATTGATCGCCAAACTGACGTTAGTTTGCGAGCTCATCTTCAAGCTATTGAGGAAAGACCAGCATGTGAAGTGGAATGGGCAATGCCAAGAAGCCTTTGACAAGATCAAAGATTACCTAGTGAAACCTCCTGTCTTGAAACCTCCAAGATCGGGCAAACCCTTGGTACTGTATTTGGCCATAGAACCCAAAGTGCTGGGGGCGATGATGGTACAAGTGGATGAGACAGGGGTAGAACATGCAATCTACTACCTCAGTAAGAATATGCTTCCGTATGAAGCCCGCTATCAAGAAGTAGAAAAGATCTGTTTGGCGGTAGTGTGGGCTTCCAGAAAGTTACGTCATTACTTCCAATCCTACAAGATCCAAGAAGTAGCAAATGAGAATCCCTTAAAGTATCTGCATTTGGTACCTTCACTTGTACGGAATTTAGTAAGATGGTTGGTATTTCTGACGGAGTTTGATATTGAATATCTCACTTCTAAGGTAATCAGAGGGCGAGTTATAGTGGAGTTCTTGGCATTACAACCCATAGAAGGGGACCAATACAAGTTTGAATTCCCAGACGAGGAAATTCAGGCAATAATGGTCCAAGGATGGAAGATGTATTTCGATGGAGTGGTGAATTACAAAGGAGCCGGAATATGAATCGTGATAGTAACCCCTGAAGGAGAAACCCTGTCTATGGCCAAAAGGCTGACGTTCGGAGTGACCAACAACATGGCTAAGTATGAAGCATGCGCCTTTGGGATGACAGCACTGATAACCTTAGGAGCTAAGGGCATTGAAGTTTATGGGGACTCGATGTTAGTAGTCCGACAGATGCAAGAAGAATGGGAATTGAAAGAAGAACGGTTGAGACCCTACCTATTTCACCTCAGGAAGTTGGCATAAGCTATCTCTGACTGTAAGTTCCAGCACTTGCCGCGAGAAGAGAACCAAATGGCAGACGCGTTAGCTACCCTAGCCGCAACTTGGGAGAACCCGGAGAAATTGGTGATGAGACCTCTAGTGTTGACGACAGCAAGCAGGCCTAGTTACGAGATCGAAAGAGTCTTAGAATTAGAAGTCGACGATGGGAAACCTTGGTACTACTACATTCAACAGTACCTAGAACACGGTGAATTCCCGGAAGAAGTCAGTAGGAGTGACAGGATAGCCATTCAGAAGTTGGCCTCCCAGTATATGAGTTTGAAGGGAGAACTATACAAGAGTCAAGCTAATGGCATCCAGCTGAAGCGTTTAAGGAATGAAGAGGCTCAACAAGCAATGGAAGAAGCACACGCCGGAGTATGTGGACTGCACATGAACGGATTGAACTTGTCCCGCAAGATAGTGAGACAAGGTTTCTACTGGTTGATCATGGAAGCTGACTGCGCGAAGCTAGTGAAGCATTGTTACGATTGTCAAGCGCACGGTAACTTGAACCATTTGCCGCACATGGAGTTACACGGGCTATCGGAGCCGTGGCCTTTTTCAGTATGGGAATAGACATGATCGGAGAAATTCGACCACACGCGTCAAATGGACGTCATTTTATAGCAGTTGCGGTAGACTACTTTTCGAAATGGGTGGAAGCCGAGTCGTTTTGTAATGTTACAGCAAATTAGATGGCAAAGTTCATAGCCTGGAACATCATATGTCGATACGGAACGCCACATCACGTGGTAATAGAAAACAGAGTCCAGTTTCAAGGAGAAACGAAAGCGATGCTACAGAGGTACGGGATAGGACATCACAAGTCGTCACCTTACAGGCCACAAGAAAATGGTGCAGTCGAGGCAGCCAATAAGACAATAAAGAAAATACTAGCCAAGATGACGGAAAGTTACAGAGATTGGGCGGACAAACTACCGTACGCCCTGTGGGGGGACATAACTTCTGTGAGAACGGTAACGGGAGTCACGCCTTACTCTTTGGTCTACGGAATGGAAGCAGTATTACCGGTGGAAGTAAAGATACAGTTAATATGAGTACTAGCAGAGGCAGAGTTACCTGAACAAGAATGGCCTCGCAGAGATTCGAACAGTTAACATTGTTAGATGAGAAGAGAATGAAGTCCTTACACCATATGCAGTTGTATCAGAAGAGATTGGCCCGAGCATTCAAACAGAAGATACGCCCTACCAAGATTAGAGAAGGTGATCTAGTACTCAAGCAGTCAAAGCCGTCGACGATGGACCCGAGAGGAAATTTCAAACCCAACTGGGAATGACCCTACATAGTCAAGAAAGTGATGGGAAACAGGGCAGTGCGACTGTCAGATTTAGAAGGAAACGAGTTCACCGAGCCAATCAACGTGGACAAGTTGAAGCAATATTTTACCTGAGGAAGAGAAGACCGAGCGATCACCGGGAAGACCGGTGGAAGGCCCAACCCAGCGAAATAGGAAACACATCCATGCATGCATGAATACACGTAACGCACTTGCAATTTTTTATTTTTGTTCGCAGGTTTCGAAGAAAAGAAGAAAGAGCGGAAAATACAAGCAAGCCGGGGGTAGTAACACATTACCAGCAGTTTTCGGGAATGGATCCCAGGGTCGAGGCCCACACTATCATCAGTTTCGGGAATGAATCCCAAGGTCGAGGCCCACATTACCAGCAGTTTTCGGGAACGAACCCCAGGGTCGAGGCCCACACTATCAGCAGTTGAAAGGAAGAATTCCAGTAAAGTGAAAAAAAAAAGTCCTTAATGGTTAGGCATAAGTCCGATGATGAAATTGTTTGCTTTAGGGGGAAACCTTAGAAACGATAATTGCAAGATGTGCTCGAATCTGATATTTTGAGTAGTTGATCTCGACTAGACTCATGAGTACTTAATTATAGGATCTTAACAGTGAAAGCCTGAGTAGCCGGCAATGTGACTAGTTGAAGAGATTACGGATCGATGAATGACCGTTCGCTCAAATGTCCATCCTGACTAACTTGTGTTACGATGTGTGGTATGGTTGGATACAAAAGAAAAGTCTCTAAAGCAGAAAAAAATAAACCACCTATAACTGATAAGCGTGAAGCTACCCATGGGCGAGTATTAGGACCACCATGAGGAGAAATGCTATCTTAAAGGGTAGGTGTGTTAAAAAAAATGAAGAGACGAAAGAAAAGAAAAAGAAAACCATATCACATTGAGTACGGAGAAGTAATTGCAGAGCATGATCAAGACATCTAAGTTGGTTTGACCCATTGATCCCATTTTTCGAAACAAAATTATCGAGTTGGCTTACTTAAGGATCAAGCTGTAAAATAACCTTGGCACACACACACTTTGAGTCTGGTTCAGATCATTTATCCAAATGGTTGGATTTGAGTTTCATCGAGTACTTTGAAGGCTCTCTAGTTTCGACACTGAGCATCATTTGAGGGCAATAATATGTACAACTATCGGAACTATCTCACAAAAAAAGAGTAATATGGTATGACAGTTTGGAACACCGCATCAAATGATCTACTTTGTCCGAGTGCAAGCAACGAAGAACAAAAAGTTAAACCAAGTCTGAGGGCGACCAGTCTACCCTTTCTCATGCAGTAACGGTTAGGGAATGAACCATCACATCAGCGACACCTCGAGAATAAGGATTAGTAAGCCGGTAATGGCACTCCAAGAATGGAGCACGGTTCGGGAATGAACCATCACATCAGCGACACCTCAAGAATGAGGATTAGCAAGCCGGGAATGGCACTCTGGGAATGGAGCACGGTTCGGGAATGAACCATCACATCAGCGACACCTCGGGAATGAGGATTAGCAAGCCGGGAATGGCGCTCCGAGAATGGATCACGATTCAGTAATGAACCATCACATCAGCGACACCTCGGGAATGAGGATTAGCAAGTCGGGAATGGCGCTTCGGGAATAGAGCACGGTTCGAGAAAGAACCATCACATCAGTAATACCTCGGGAATGAGGATTAGCAAGCCGGGAATGACGCTCTGGGAATGGAGCACGGTTCGGGAATGAACCATCACATCAACGACACCTCGGGAATGATGATTAGCAAGCCGGGAATGGAGCACGGTTCGGGAATGGACCACCTCTCAAGCACGGTTCGGGAATGGACCAGCGGTCGAAGCACCTCACCACCACATCAACACAGTTTGAAGCATCTCAAAACAACAGGTAAGTCAGGCAATAGCTGGCGAGCCAGGTAAGTAAAAATGCATGCATGACTTTGATAGGATTGTCACTATCACACACTGCACAAGCCCATCAAAGTGGGGGTGACTGTAGACACTTGCATTTTTGCATGAAAGCCCGATGATGAGCCTCGTTTGGAGGCACTACCCGATAAGTTACGGAAGTCACGGGAAACGAACGTCGGAAGGGAAAATTCAAAAAATAAGTACGTCATCAGATTTAGTTCGTGTGTTCACTGCATGTGCGTTCGTCCAGCGTTCGGAAACACGTTCGAACGGTAAATAGATTGCATGCATTCGTGTAGCATCTGGAAACGCGTTCGAACGATCATTTATGTATCCGTTTTAATGTTAGCCTCGACCCAAAATCCTCACAAGCCACATGCCCAAGCCCAAAGAACCATGCCACACGCCCAAGGCCCACCAAAGCCCAATCCAAAAATATTCAACACATTAAACACATGTATAAATTAAATCAAATCCAATCAAATTTAATCAAATCACCTTCCTAAATTAAATAAATCACCTCCCAAATTAAAGATATTCCCCACCAAAATTATACATGATTTTATTTCCCTAAATAAACTAATTAAACACATCCATTTTTTGGCTTGATTTGTTTTCTTGTTTTGAAATCCCATGCACATGAGAAAACCCTAGCACACCACTATAAAAATAACACAAAACCAAACCCTAGGCTCCTTGGACATTCTCTCTCTCGGCCAAAACAAACAAATAAACCCAAAAGCTCACGACTCTCCTTCTCTCACGTACACAGCTCCTCAAAAACAAACCTTCAAACCACCCTCATTAGTCAAAGACTCACACCACATTCTCTCTTTCATTCAACAAACCGTCACTCCTCACAGTAGAAGCAACAAAGAAACCTAACCCCCACACAAAGCCAAAACCAGTGAACAAATAACTCGAAAACAGTCATCATAACTAGTCCATAATACGTACAAACAGCCCCCACAATTGCCGAGAATAAACTGCACCAAAAATAGTCTGAAACGGCGACACAAACCAGCAAAACAGCAACAGAAAATGCAGGAAAACAGTGGATAGAATGTTGAACCAGCGAACCGAAAAAGTGACGGAACATTTTCGACGACGACGTAACACACTTCCAAGAAGCAACTTAAAAGGTAAGACCTGAGGGCACCCTTTATTACTTTTTTTATTTTATAATTTGGATGCGGCACGCTCGGTAGGTCCTATATCAAAGACGACCAAACTCTTGGTCACATCTTTCTTTAAAGTTCCGTTATTTATTTATCGCACATTTATTTCATTTTATTAGCTTCTTATCATTTCGAACGTTTGTCTCTTCGTTTATGTGTTGTTATATGCATTATCATACTTCACGTCTATTTTCATGATTGCATTGTGTTAACGCTTGAGTGTTACCTCTCGTGGTATATCGGATGGAAACCCAGACATAAATTCTGTAGCTGAATCCGAATGGACGGTAATGCGGTCTGTACTTGGGATACAACTCCACGTACCGCTTAAGGAAGCATTCCCGCATGTGTTTATTGCATTATGGATGCCACTTTCGTCATCCCGTTCGAACACGTTCCCGAACGCTACTCGAACGTATGTATTCTGCCTCGCCCCCGTTCGAACGTGACCGGCGTAAACACACACGTATAACGCAAGCGTACGTATCGTTCAAGTAGTATAAAAAGTATCGATCCCACGAGGACTTAAAACCTTATCTTATTAATCTTTATGAGGTTAACTGTTTACTGGTATCTAACGAATTGATTTGATTTGGTTGGAAAAAATGCGATGATTCTAAATTTTAAAACAAGTAAATAAATTTTTGCTTAAGTGAAATGATGAAAAATTCAAATTATAAAAAACTATCCAGGGTTGTGATTATTTCAATATTATTTAAAAGATGAAAGTAGTTATCCTATAGTTGGGTAATATATCAATTTAATAACCTGGAACACTAAATTATGTAAAAGCCTCTTCCGATGGTCAATTACAAATACCTAGTATAATCCAATTGAACCATATGTCTATGTCAACCAAATTACCTAGATTCATTAAGTTCAAGTTCCAATTATGACTACCCCCGCCCGACAGGTATATTCCTATCCTGTAAGGAAATCTATTAAAGGGTTATCTATCCTGGAAGGATCGAGAAGCTTAGGAAGTCGTGGGCTATGAGTTTAAGGTCTTAAACTTAAAATCCCTATGTATTCATTTTAAGTTTACCTAATCAATTTTATTAATGGACCAGTTAATAAAAGGCTTTAAGGTTAAGACTCAATAAATAAATCTTTAAATTACCCAAACTATAATCTAACCCTTATAAACCGGTTTAATTGAATTCATCACAACCCTAGATAACTAACTTAGCTACGACACATAACTAGGGTTAAAAACTAAAAGACTTAAAATAAAAATTGCATAAAGTAAATGCAGTAAATAAATGCTGAAAGTGAATTAAAATAAAATTGCTAAGGTAAAAGGAATTACTTCTACTATATACTAATTAGATTTCTCCATAATATAATATAAGCTTTGCAAAACATTACAACCACCAGCCATATAGGCGGTATTTTTATTTAATCAGTTTTAAAAAACATCCAGCCATAAGGCGGAACCAAAATAACCAGCCATAAAGGCGGAATATGAATTTTATTACCCACCGAACAATCTGGCGGGTATCCTGATTAAGTCAATTTAAAACTTTGAATATATTATAATTATGGGAGAATAATCTAAGAAGTAAGTAATAGTAAAAGAATTACCTTTTACCTTAAAGAAGGAAGTTACCTCCTCATAATGAGTAGTAAAAAACTGTAAAATAAAGAGAAAGTAAATTATTATTATTACAGAACGTAATTAAAAATTACAAACTTTTTAAAAGAAACTTAGAGAGAGAAGAACTCCATAACTACATCAAAGAAGTGGGAGGAAATGGTACAACAAAAACTGAAATCTCGAGCTCTATTTATAGGCGCGGATGGGGGTCCAGCGTCGCGACGCCAAAGGGTTCCGCGTCGCGACGCCAGCTACAGTGGACACGTGGTACAATGATGGCTTGACACGTGGCGAGGCGGCTAAGAGATCAGATCCTTATCCGATGACGTGGCACTGTTCATGATGTCATTGCTTACGTCATGCTGAGGATTGATTGTCGGTAGCATCAGATCGTGACACGTGGAAGGAAGAAGCGCATTTTAGCGAGTCCGTTGAGATGTCGACACGTGGCAAGGCGCACGATAGCATAGATGATGATTGTCGGCACCGTATGATGATGACACGTGGCAGGCGCAAGTTAGCAAGTTTCATGATGGTGACATGTGGCACGGCGCACGTTAGCAAAGTCAAACTTCTCAAATTCTGACCCGGACCCGACGCACTTTAGCAAATG